>VOMN01140591.1:0-11951 GCA_014899125.1 Orchestia grillus
TTTGGTATTATTTCCTTTGTTACAGTGGTTGACCTGTCCACGCTCTGGCAAGGGAAGCTCTAGTTCAGGGAGCCTGATAAGGCCACATTACTTGTACATGACATTTGCCACATATCTTTCAATTTACCTTGGATATTTCCCTGTGTTTCATTTCTTCCTTAATTAGAGCTATTGCCATCCATTAGTAATTAAAGCAGATAATGAGTTTATCTCACCTGCGTAATTCCCACCCGGCAATAAAATAAAGTGCTACTATGCCAGCAGCCACCACAACAATCAGTCTCTTCCCGTGTTTCCCTTTGAACACAAGTATAATCACTGCGGTGGGTCTAAGCAGGATTTGTGTCTGATGCCAATACAAGCAATGTGTCAATTAATTTGCATTGGCAAGAATCTATGCTTTTGCACAAATCAGCATCAGCACACTGTGAAAATTGCCAATTCCTACTACACTCAAAATGAAAATCATTCAGAATAAAAATGATGCTGATTTAATAATGGTAGCATATACTGAAGGTAAAGCATATTATCATTGGTTTGTAGATACACATACATTTTATTTTCTATTTTTCATGATAATTATGGCAAAGAAAAATAGTTTGGGCTCATTAATAAGCAATAAAGTGAGCCATATTAACCAAATGGTTCAGAGTACATACATGAATTTAAACTTGTGTAGTTAAAGTAAAGAAATTTTTGACAAATTATTTTTTCAAAGTTGGACCACAAACAAGCTCAATTGACTACTTTTGGAGGCTAAACATACACGCCACTTGTTAGCGCTCATGTCTGGCAACACTGTTTGAGCAGTTATGGGGATGCCATCAGTCTGTCACATGTCAGAGTTACGGTTAACAATATAGTGGATTCTCTTCTAATTTTCTCTAAATATAATCATAATTGAGCATTAAGATCTATATGGATTGAGATGATGAAAATAGTTTCCTTTCATACCACTGACCCCTCATGGGACACATGATAAACCATAGGCAATAAATAGGGTTAGATTCGTCTATCCTATGCACACTGTAAGGTTACTTCATCTATAAATAGGCCATTGGGACTTCAATTGTTCACATCCACTTTGCTTCTTTCTGCTTCCATACCTCCTTCACTGATTATTCTTTAACTTTTCTTCCTCTTCCTTCTTAACTTGCTCTTTCTATGTGCAAGTTATGTTGTAGGGAACACATCTTAGCAATAGATTTCCCATTCTCCCAAGTCCATACCAGTCACTAATTTTTTGGTGCAAGATAGTCTGAGTTACAAAAGAGCAGCTATTCTTATTTCTACTACTGCTACTTCTTCAGAGCATTGAGATATTTTCTAATCAAACTGGCCTTGTTTCATGTCAAAAGTCATAATGCAACCGAAAGTTGAGACTAACACCTTAAGTTTTTTCACCCTGTGTTAAGACTTGGCTTCATTTTATTTTAAACTTGACTTCATGGATGTCCCAGAAATTTGTTAGATTTTTTATATGGCAAAATCAAAAGTAGAAATTTTAATATAAAAGTCCAATAGAAATTATTTGCTGGGTATAATTTAGAATGCATGGGTGCGTGAGTTAGAATGCATGTCATTTGGTGTGCGCCTAATGTTGCTGTTGGAATAATTTGAAATCATCTTCACAAGCTTACAACTTCTATGTTCATGCAACAGAATAATTAGTATGTCTGCCTTCATGTGTGATCTCTCAAGTTAGCCACCTGATATTTCTAGGAGTACTCTACAGAGCATCCTACTTTTGTACATCCTTGATGTTTATTTAATGGATAGAGCTTCATTTTTCAGGGGTGGAAACTAATTTAAAAAAAATTAATTCCATATGTTTATTTTAAGTAACTTTTATTTATATTTAAATATCATTGGTTTTCAATACATGGCCAGTCACTGAATATTATAAATAATAAGTAATTATTGGCACATCACCAGGCATTACACTGCCATTTACATTTTGAGATTTAATATTCATTAAAAGTTTTCTCTAACATTGTATTTTCTTAAACTCAGTGTTTCTTGTAGACATAATTATCACTATGCACAGTAACACATCCATGATGACAGCAAAATGTTCTACAGACACTGCTGGATTTGAAAAGGAGACTTTGACGTGCTGGAACACATATCCTACTATTACATGTTATAATGGGTTTGGTATACGGTAATTTCAATTTGCAGTATGGTTTTTCGGAATGCATATGTACCGTATAACAAGAACATACTGTAATACAAAAGAATATGTATGCATTCATTTGAGGGAAACATTTAAGAACCATAATAAAATATGTTTTATTTTGTCTATTTGAGAGCCAATGACAGGGAGTTAGAAATACAATTAAAATCAAACCAAAGAAAAATAATTTCACCTAGTGCCTCAAAATTATGGGTATACTCTCAGCTCCCTTTCATTGGCTCTCAAATTGACAAGTTGAAACATGGCATTTAGCAAATTCTTTTTACATGGCATGTTCTTTAGGTATGAGATGATGAAAAAAATTGTAAAAATAGGTATAACATTTCGAGCACATACTCATTTTCAATTAAATCTGCAAAAAAAAAACAGATTGCATGGTCAGAAGGTATATGGCCCAACTCTGTTAGGATTTACAAAACCCAGACTCCTATGATTCAAAGAATCTAACTCCTAGAATTCCAAAATATCTAATTTCAACTTTAATATTGCATGGACAAAATTTTAAATAGTACTTATGTACTTTAAATGGATTTTCTTTGGCTAAATAATGTTCTTCAACAGAAGAGGTAGACAGTTTTGCAAGGCTTAGTTCTGTTTGGCAGGAAGCCCTTTGGCAGAACGCATCATAATACAAATAATAGGAGAGTCGTACTTCCAATACAAGAAAGCTAACAGCAATCACACATACATTTATACATGACACCATTGTGCATAAACATATCAGGGGCTATCTTTCTCTTGGAAGAACCTATGATTATTCAATCAGAAAAGAATATTCATGCATTTATTCAAATGAAGTGTTTTTGGGCAATGACTAAAAGATCAGAAATGAGACAACAAAGACAAATCATCAAAGTATTTCGTCCCTTCACATATTTTGAGCATGCGCTTGTTTTTAACAAAATCTACAATAAAAACTTTTATTTATTTAATGTTTTGAAATGAGTGGAATTGCATTACAGTGATATAGACTGGCCAAATAAATGCATATAATATACAAAATAAATGAAAGGTTCTCAGCAACATATTTTATGCCATTAAACAGCACTTTCAAGCAGGAGGATGGCACAAATGTATTTGAAACTTTTAACAATGGAAAATACAGGTAGGTGCAAATATTAAAATAAAAACATCTGGATATCTCAAATAGGGCAGTATTTCATATTCATCAAATAGTGGACACTTGTAGAAAAACTAAATGGATATAAAAATCAGGCTCAAGTTAAATTTATTCAATTCATGTCATTCCATCAATTAGTGGTTCTACACTATTACCTACATGGCAGTTAGTGTTAGTGTCAAGAGTCCCGTAATGACATGGTAAAGACTAACAACCTCCTAAAGAATCCCTTGCGTTTTTCAGCAAGAACCAAGGTCTTCTTTTCATTTTGCTACTACAAGTCCCTAGGATTGCAAGGAACAAGGCCGTAGTCAACATTTAGTTAATGATTTCCAAACTTACATCTTTGTGAGCCAAAATGTCTTGAAGGAGACCAACAACTCTCTGCCACTACTCTTCAGTAAGGGCCAAGATTTTCTGCTCATTTTGAAATTATAAGAACTTAGGCTTGCAGAAACTAAGTCTGAAGTCCACATATAATTTCTAAAATTACACACTGGAGGTGAATCATTATATGCACTTTACATTATATAAAATTCTTCAGACTAATCTCAGATAATCTAACTTACCATAACATAGCCACAAAGAAGTACAAAAACATGGGAAAAATAATTATTGAATATCATTCAGTATAGCTCTTCCTATACTTTAAAACATTCCATACATGAGTTTTTACCACTAGGAAAGAATTCCATCCAATGATATTAAAATGAAGGCTGTACACTAAATAAGTCAGTCAGTACAGTTGGTTGTACAGGCTTCTATATTTACTGCTGCTGTAGTACATAGCAAGTGGTTTTTGTGAAGTGATTGTGACCGGACATGCTGGTTGATCTTTGATTCTTCAGAGGCTAAGTTTTAGAATAAAGTTGTTTTTGTGTGTATCATAGTTGTAATCAGTAATTTATTTTTGTGTATTTTGTGTCTTCACATTAGATAGCAATGTGTGTGTTTGAAGAGCAATGAGTGTGTCCCAGTGAGAAACGCCTACATTTGATTTGATAAAGGCCGAGTCAGACAAAATGGCTAAGGCAGAGTGGATGAATCAGCGTGTGACTTGTAATGTGTGGTGATGTTTTTCAGAGATTTACATGAGAAGAGTGAGCCAGAGATTGATGAGATGGTTTTTGAATGCTGGGGGTGCTTGGGCAAGGCAAAAGAAAAGCTGGAAGAAAAAAATGAAAGATTGCTGGCTGCGATTTTGGTGATGAAGGATGAACTGGAGAGTATCAGAAAGATAAATAAATGAAAAAGGTGAAAAATCTGTGGAAGTGAGTGAAGGAATTAATGCAAGAAAGTTTAAAACTGGGAGACAGAGATATGCAACAAAATATGAAATTGAGTGAAAGTGGTGTACAAGAGAGGGTGAGATCTGAAATATAAATATGTGGGGATAGCATGGTGAAGAATGTTAGTAGGAATGTAAGGTTGTTTGACAGGAGTATATGCACAAAGAGAAGGAAGAGAAGAGGTTGGTACACATGCTGAGATAGTGATTGGTGGTATGAATGGAGGCATGGTGACAGTGCAAGGAGGTGGAAATGATCTGATTGAGATTGAAAGAGAGAGTACTGTGAATGCCATCATGAAAGTGGTCAAATATGCATGGAAGAAGAAGGTAAGAGTTGCAGTTACAAGTCAACTTAGGAGGCCTGCTTGTGATAAGTATGAAAGAGCACTCAAAGAAGTAAACAGTTCTCTACATGAAAGAATTTTGAGTGTGAAAGTAGAATGTATGCAGAAGGATGAAGTAGGGTTTAGCTTTTTGAATTTGGATAACTTAATTCAAACTGATTACTTTTTGAGAGATGGAGTCCACTTTTCGCAAGAAGGTGAGATGTAGCTCTCAAAAAGGTATATTAATTGGATCAGGGCTACCCATAATCTGATGGATGGTTGGACTTTATGAGTGACAGAATATCATCAGAAAGACCAGAGGATTGATAATCAGAGGAGAGTAAAAGAATGCAGGGACAGTATTTTAAATTTTAGATACATAAATGTGCATAGATGGCAGGAAGGCAAGCTGGATGATTTGGTTGATGAATGTGAGAAAAATGGACTAGATTGTGTTGATGTAGTAGAGACCCAGATACAAGATAGGGTAAACTTGGTGTGCACGGAAAATAAATATAGAATGATAAGTAAAGGTCAAGTCAAGTAGCAGGAAAAGGGTGGAGGAGTTGGATTGATAGTAAAGAATGATTTAGAATGAAAATTGGAAGAAACTGAGGTTGGAAATGCCCCTGAGTGTGAAGGCATCCTGGTAGTTAAATGTGAAAGTATGTATGGGAACAAATATATCATAATTGTATGTTAAATGACAACTGAAAGACCATTACAGGGGAAGAGACTACAAAGAAGTATGCTAAGATTGGAAGAAGTGTGTAAGCATACAAAAAATATCCAGTAATTGTAACGCGTGATATGAATGGCCATGTTGGTGTACTGGTTGAGAATGTCAATGTAAATGGACAGAAATTGATTGAGTTTTGTGAAGAAAATGAGTTTAAAAATCTGAAGTTCACAATTGGGAATGGTGTGCGTGTGCAAACATGGAGAAGCTAAGAGTGGAACAGTGTAATTGACTATGTATCAGTGAATTCTGAAGCAAGAAAGCATGTGATTGGAATGCAAGCAGATGTAGATGAATTTGATGCTGAAACTGATCATTGAATGCTTGAACTTGAATATAACTGGAGTGGAAAAGAGTAAACTGAAATAACAACTGGATTGAAAGAAAACTGGTGTATGAAAACAGCTAATTGGGATGGTTTTTCTGATCAACTGAAGAAAGTAGAGTAGAAGAAGAATGGAAATGTGAATGATTTGAACAGTGAAATAATAAGAACTTTGTATGATAAAGCAGACCAAACGATAAGGCAAATGAAGGGCAAGAGCAGCACTAAGAGATATAAATGGTTCACAAGAGAGATAAAAGAAGATCATATAAAAAAAAAAACTTTGAATAACAAATAAAGGAAAATGTGAAAACTGCTTGAAAAGCAGAGGATTACAGAATGTATAAGATGAATATAGGTGTCAACAAAAGAAAGTTACAAAATTATTTCATGAGGCTTGAGTGAGAGATGAGCAAATACAGATTGAAAAGCTAGAAGGAAAAACTCCCGATGGAATTAAAGATTAATATAAATTCATCCAGGAAAATAACAGATGGAATGAAGTAAATGTGCAAAAACTTGTGGTTAATGGTCAAATAGTGAATGAACGATTGCAATGGTAAAAGCAGTTGAAGAATTTTGGGAAGACGTAGGTGGAATAAACAAGATGTTGCTGTGAATAATGTGAATCTTCAGATTGGTAAATATGATCAGCAAATAAAAGGAGAAGTTCCATGTGAGGAGATTGAAAGTTTTTTTTAAAAGGTGAAGAGTAGGAAAGCTAGTGGGCCTGATATTATTCCATAGAGTTCTATAACATAAAGGTATTAGTGTTGTGAGCATGTTAAAATGTTTGCATGACATTCTTAGGAAAATAGGTTTTAGGAGGAAAATAGTGAATATAGTAAAAAGTTTGTATAAAATACCAGTAAGGGAACTTAGAAACACAACAAGCATGGAGCACTAGGGGAGTGAGACAGGGGAGCACTTTATCTCCCTTACTGTTTGGTTTGTACACAGAAGAATTAAAGGTTTGTTTGCAAAAGAGTGGCTTAGGACTGAATGTTGATGGCAAAAGATCAAGTTTGCTTTTGTATGCTGATGACATTGTTGTTGTTAGTGAATCATGACAGGAATTACAGGTAATGCTTGATAATTAGAATGGTTACATGAGAGATTTCAATGTAAATTTAACAGGGAGAAAAGTAAAGCTATGGTTGTGAATGGAGATGAATCGGATAAAGAGCGCCAGTATAATGTAGGAGACATAATCATAAAAAGAAAAAAAGAATACAAGTACCTAGAATGAATGCTAGGTAAAGATGGAAGCTCAAGCATGAAAGGTGAGAAGTGACAAATGCTATACAGTGGTATAGACACTTTGGTAGTGTAGCTGAGTATTGAGCAAACAAGTACAAATTTGTCAGAGGAATGGGAATGTATGTTACAATACCTAAAGTAATGTAAGGTATAAATGTTACAGCTTAGAATGGAAGTGGCCTTGACAAGTTGGAAGTGATTCAGTAACAGCTACATTGCTTGGCACTGGGTGCTCCAAAATTGACAGCTGTGGACTCATTTAGGGGTAGCCTTGGATGGAGTCTGTTCTCCAAGTGCGCGATAAAAGCTGTACTGAATTGCAAGGTAAATATTGTGCGCATGTAGAGTGTTAGGCGGTTGAGGCCTATTTTTTTTAAAGGAATTTGAGCCTAAGTGCACGAAGAAAGGTGTGTAAAAGGCATGCTAGCAAATTAAATATCCTAAAGATTGTGTGTGTTAGATATGAAAGATCTGTTGATGACTGGTTTCTTTAGAAATCAAGAGGAGTTGGAACAGAATGGGACTGCAATAAATGGATGAAAGAAATTGAAAAGAGAACAAAAGAGTATGGACTGGCAAGTGGAAAAAGAGCATGACTGGGAAAACATTTATAGTCTGGTATGCTCAAAAGAAGGTGCCAAGGACTGAGATATTTTAAGATGCAAGTTACAAAAGTCAACTGTTGGCTGGAGGCCAGTGTAAAACTGTAAAAATGAACAAGCACACATGGAAATGGAATGAAAGGAAGACTAGGATGTTTGCAGTGCAACAGTGGAGTGGAAGAAACAATTGAGCATTTTATTTTTTAGCATAATAAGTATGAATAAGAGGAAAAAGCTTTAACAAATGTAGTTAATGAACAGTATGGAGTGTAGAACTAGATGAAGAGTGTAATTTGATGGTTTTTGATACAATGAATTTCCTGATGAAAGCATGGAATAAAAGGCAGGGAGAGGAAGTGTTTGGTAGGCTTTTGTAGGGATGTTAACCTTACAAGCATGAAGGTATCTTTCTTGTTGATGAACTTGATTACCTGATGACACCTTCTTTTGGTTGGAATATGACACAGTATTAAATAATTAATACTCTTGAGAACTTTTTGACAAGGCTTGTTTACAGCCAATGGAGCAAAAAGACCCACTTGTGTGTACAATGTACAGCACCCCTGTGGCCTTGTTGTGATGGTCAAAAACCTCCAAGTACATCTCAGTAGGTATAATTTTCTTAGAAGGAATTTTTAAGGCCAAAATGAAGGCTCCAACTGATGTTGGCCCTTGCATCAAGTTCAAGTGAAAAAAAAGCCTTTAAACAAATTTATAAATTAATATGAGTTAATTAATTATATCCTTGTGGCTTATATAAACCAGTTATTGGGTACAATTGAAATATTACGCTGAAAACTTTGGCCCCATGTCACTCCTCAGTAAGGTTGAAGGTCTTCCTCTAAATCAAAACTAAATTGTGAAGCATTAAGCTGGTGCATAATGAGATTGAGAACATTTTACCAATCATTTCTACAATTACACCCTGTAGACTAAGCATTAAATGTAAAAGCATTTGGAATACAATTTCTTCTGTGACACACTACACTTAAAGATCAGAATTTTTTTCTCACACACTATCTCAAATCCCATAAAATTTTTATAAATATTTCAAATATGACATAAAAATTATAGATGATAATAAGTTATTACTAAAACACTTCAAAAGGGATCTCAGCCCAACCTGACAATGCCCTTATACTAATCTATGCAAATTGATCAAACAATACCACTCTCTTTCATTTCATGCTTCTATCTAGAAATTCCTCACCGCATCACTAACACTCAATCAGCACACTTCATCTAGTCGTGCAAGAAAGATCACACCCAAACCACCTTTGCTCCTTAAGGCCCAAAACTCAACACATATACACAATTTGCACTGCCATTTTTACTCTACAATTACACAGAATATAAAATTTTTAAGAGAAAAGCGCAAAGTGAAAACATTCTATTCTCAATTAATAGAAATACAGGCTTGTGAAAGCCACAGAATAGGCATTATTAATCGAAGTACTTTATTAAACACAGAATTGAAGTCAGGAGGTAATACAATTTAACTCACCAAATACTGAACCTAAAAGTAAAATGATAAAAAAAGTGAGCTGTTCAAAGTATAACATATTCTACAACGCTATATTTTCCATCACCAGAACTTGAATTCACACAAAAAAAAGAACTAACTTGAACTAATCAGATCAAAGGTAGCGTATCTCACTCACACCTCTCACGATATCTCAGCCGCAACTGACAGAAAAACCGGAATAATGAATACAGAAACTTTGCACTCATACGTTCGCAAATACAATTTTCGTATGAGACGAGAGCAATTCATTTTGCTCCGTTAATTAAATACGATCCAGATTCATTTTTTGTTCAGGATGCAAACTATTTGTGTACAAAACCTCTTCGGTTAACATTCAATTATTTTCTCGAGTTTTACTTTGATTTTGTATTAAAATGTGATGAACAAATGAATGTATATAAGCAATTCTTACTTCATAACATTGAACACTTACACTCGTCTGCTCCTCAGGGCTGAACACGTTTTTCATGCATGGGAAAAGTTCGTAAATGCCTAATTGGTACTGTTAGTTGTATCTGCTTGTTGCAAAGACTAAGCCATTCAGGTCTAGGTACATGTTGATAATTCTCTATGGTGCGCTCTGAATGTTTTTCCTTTAAACTTGCCGTTTTCTCGTATGTATTGCTTTTCGTAGGAAATGGAATCCCGTTAGTTTTGTTATAGACGTTACGAAGGCTGGTTGTTGCCTGTGATTCTATATTTCTCACATAGCTTGCCTTTGCCTTGCCTATCTCTTACCTTGGATACATTGGAGATATTTGAGCCTTCACGCCTGGACCACGCTGGGTGCCGTCGCTTAATCAATAAACTATTAAGATCGTTCCCTCTGTGATTTAACCTTATAACTAACAAAGGCTATGGGCCTAGCCTTCTTGTGACGATTTTCAATTGTTGAGCAAGTTAAGTGAAGTAATTTTTTCACTTGCTGTGTTGTAAAAGTACTCATACCATAACACGTGCCGGCAAACAATGTAGACGGCAGCGCAGTGACAGAGTTAAATGGGAAAAATTATTCCACATAGGGGATCCAGATGGAGATGGTACTTCTCAAACAAGGACTCCTTTCAATCATGAAAGGCACAGAAACCGCTCCCGATACAACGGAGAAAAGGGAACTGATTAAATTTAACGAAGGGTGGGGTAACGCAATTGCTGACATTATGCATCGAGTTGAGCCCATGCTGCTGTATTTGATAAGACTTAAGCCGTCGGATTTAATGATGGTGCGAAACACTTTGAAAAATGCATACCCGTGGAAAACAAATACCAATCTGATTAAGTTGAAGAAAAAACTTTTCAGATTTCAGACGAAGGAGCATGATTGTTTTCAACACCATTTGAGAACACACACTGAAATTTTCTCTGAGTTGGTAATTGTTGGTAGCCCCTTATCCAAAAGTGACAACGTTACGACAGTGATAGCCTTCCTGTCAGATAAATATTGGGTTATTGTAACGGCACTGGAAACCTAAGGGACTCTACCGCCTCTAGAGAGTCTGACGGAAAAGTTACTGTCGTAATTATTATCATCCACTAGCATAGTAGACTAATATGCTCAAATGTTTGTAACGATCTCTGTTCCATATGAGATGCCTGGGGGATTTCCATTTTCTCTGTGTGGTATACGGATCGAATAGCTAGACGGTCGTTTCCTGATAGGTTGAGAGAGGCCTAACGGTCAGTGATGAACAGACACTCGTACGAAGAAGTTTGCACAGCTGGCGCACCCTTCCCACGCTAATCACTCTAGTACTTGTGTTTTTGATTCCAACACTTGTTTGATATTTGAACATTTCCCTGTGTTACTTTTAGATAAATTGCTCAATTAGAACACTGAGTAATGAATTTCCAACAGTTACATTAGGATGAAAATAAACTCTCAAATAAGAACTCCATAGTGAACACCGAAGAACAGTCCTTCATCTCCAAGCAAAAACCACAGAAACCGAAGGATTTTGAGGCAGGTGAGCCTGGTTATTTCAAGCAAAATTGCAATGTATGAAGGGTTTCCAAAGTAAACGGAGGGGAGACGATCTAAATAGTTGATTTGGTGAACAAGTGAATGAAGAACAATTACAAGCTTTATGAGAAGACTGACGTACAGGCACGACTTGCCTTTGTAGCGATCCGAGCACAACTTAATTCAAAGCTCAGAAGGAGCCACAGTTCAGAGCACCAGGCCACGGCTTCCGCAGACGAGCAACCCGAGACGTTTCCAAAGACCTTCACAGAACTGCACCCATTATCATTGATGTTTCAATTCAACATGTAATCAATAACGGAACATAAATAATTTATGCGCACAATCTATGATCAACAAGTGCTAATACTCCGTTTTCTACTCACAGCAATACATACAAGAAAACGGCAAGTTCAAAGAAAACATTCAGGGTGTACTATAATATTCAACAATGTTTATCTTTAAGGTATGAACAATCTGTGAGACCTAAAAAAAAAATAGTACGGTTGATACGTTGGGGAGGCATGCCTAAATGTCTTCAAAAAGATTAACAGAAATGCATGAAGTTTGCAGCCAAGGTTGTTTGTAAAGGTAATTTCAAGAAAT
>VOMN01140595.1:1586-26012 GCA_014899125.1 Orchestia grillus
CCGCTCTCCAGTTAGCTTCTCTACCGCTCTCCAGTTAGCTTCTCTACCGCCCTCCAGTTAGCTTCTCTACCGCCCTCCAGTTAGCGCCACACGACTCTCCAGTTGGCGCCTCTACCACCCCCAGTTAACGTCTCTGCGACTCTCTAATTAGCGCCGTTCTCCGTCCTCGTTCGCCTCCCGCAATCAGCATAATTTGCACGGGCTCAAAATTTGTTCCGTGATCGCTACTGCAAATATTGCTCTTGCGAAGACAACGTCAGCGCCTTCACCTACCGCATCTCTTAATTAGTTCAAGGAGCGAAGCTTCCTCGTGCCTAACTCCTCCAATTTCGCTGTTTTCAATAATGTTCTACCCCCAGCACGATCAATTTCTGTACCACTCGTCCTCACTCAGGCGCGATCACATGAAGAGCAGCCGCAAACTTTCAGTCATAAAAAAGTGTAAAAAAGTCTTCGATCGAACAAGATTTGCGTGACTACGACGAGAGAAGTGTGCTCAAGGAGAAGCAAATCGTACGTTTCATGATTCGAACACTGTGCTGAGCGTCAGCAGAACTGTGTATGTGGGATTTCTGAAGGAACATTTTAGTTGAGTTGCTGCTACCCCACTAGGTACGAGTAGCTTTGCCCCAGCTTGCCAATTACAGACGTTACTTCTCTGACAATAATTAGTGCCGCATCAGACCTCGCAATTAGGGACGCCATCGACCTTGCAATTAGCAACGCACCCGCTATGGAAATTATTACCACCGCCGCATTTAGAGTTACTTTTGCTGCCATAATTAGCCCTGGCTTCCCTTTAAAAAATCATGGTCTTATAATCAAAGACGGTCCCGCTCATTAGTCGCTGTGGTGCTGTTGTCTGATACCTTAAAATTTCGATACATATAATTCTGCGAAATTTTAATAAGCAAAGTCGTTGTAACTTCATCATGTTAATTTCAATTATTCAATGCTGAAGCTTTTGCAAATTGATTAAATTCCAATTGGATAGGAATAAACGGAATGGAATCATGGGAAATGAGTAAGGCCTGCACTCACTGTAAACAGTTAGGAAGCAATTATCCAAAGTGACAACAATCTCTGCTTGAATGACTCAATAAATGACATGGGCAGCGCGACTCTGGCGCGGTGGCTGCGATGCGCTGCGGCGTCTGCGCAGCGTTGCCTGAAGCGGCCTTTTCTGTTACTGCTGCCATCCTCAGGTTCGCGTGGGGCCAGTTGAGACCGTCGGGTAAATAAATGTTCGTAGACGGATGATAACTCGAACTTATTATAAAAATGCTTCCAATAATTAAACAAAAGAAAACAAAATTCTGAAAGCTCATTCACTTGGATTTTTAGTGGAATGGCTTACGAAAGATTTGTCTTAACGTTTTTTCAACGTTTCAAAAATATTTGAATTTTCAATATTATGTTGATGCATTTCCACTTCTCTGAGTTCACACAAAATGCATTGTTTTCTTCGTATTTTCCTCCATTTTTAAGTTCCAATTTGCGTAGCTAGTTTTCATAATATTTTGTACATGTGCTAAGCCGAAACCAATTTGCCAAACGAGAGGCAGTGAACCAACGATCGCAGACCTCGCCTTGCGGCATCTGGACACGACGCTTCGGTCTGACGCCCAGCACAACAATAAACAAAACAATACTCGTAACTCGTGCGCATTATTCTTACCAATAGGTTGGCTTTCAACTTGAAAATGAAACGTATTTCCAGGTCGATGAACGCGGCTCAAAACATGATGAGAAACTTAATTCCTGCCTGCACAGTTTGGCGTCTGCGACGCGATGAGGAAGTGCAATTTGAAAAAAAAACGAGATGTAGAATTCAATTACCTGCACTCATGAAAGTAACTGATGGAAATAGGGACTTTGAAACTTTTCGTGCCGACTCCATCAAGTTGCTTTCTGAATGAGGCTTTAAACAAAATCAGTGCCATATAATAATCCAAAAGAAATAATTTACCTTATTTCAAAGAATAAAGCTGAAAAATGAGTTCCAAACACTAGTGAACGTAAAGAAAATATTGACATGGGGAACTGCGACACTGCAGGAGACAAAGCGAGAGAGAAAGGAGTGTTAATCTAGGAAAATAACACAGAGAATGTAACTTGTGAGACTTGAGCACCTGCACAACTGGGACAACTCTGAAACTGAAAGAATTTGAAAACTAGATAAGGCTGGAGCTCTAATGTCTCTATGACGATTGAGGCACAGGAAATATTTTGAGACTAGAGCAACAGTGACATGAACAAGTGGCAAATTTGAAACAAACGTTTCACAAGCATATGGTCGAACAGCACATTTTCCTTCATTCACTTGTCTGATCACAATCAAAAGTTCCATTGCGACTTCCACATTTTAATTTTAAGGCTGTAATTTTCAATGTGACTTCCGCCCGTAATTTTAAGGTTGTAGTCACCAATCACAACCAGAAGTGTCCCTTGACTTTCACATTGTAATTTTAAGGCTGTAATTTTACTGATTGAAAACCTGATGTACCATGCTCTTTATGCAAGTGATATCGGAATAAACGATTTTTCTTTCTTTTCTTTCTTTCTCGTCGAGCTTCAACTAACCGTCAATATCTTCGCAAAAGATTTGAAAATGCAGTGAAATCATTTGTTTCTTTATTTTTAGTTAATTTTCCACTCCACTTGGCTCATCATGTAGAGGATGGCATTAATGTCAAAATTCTAGTCCTCAGGAGCGGTTAGTGAAATGGAAAATTTTGAACAATGTTTCAACTAGTGTACCAGTGACGAGACGTCTAAAATAACTACAAACCGAATTATGCAGAGATAGCTGTAATTCAAAATCTCTGCGGTTTGCCTCTCTCTCAGAAGTTGGTAATAGGACGCACTATGCAATCATTGAATAACTATGCTACCAACGCAAACACTAATCATTTATGCATATTTTTCGTCATTAGCTTTAAATTTGATTTGCATGTACCCTTACTTCTTGTTCAGACGAACTTGCTCTTTTCCTATGGCTTTCGGAGGGTATTCTCCTTTTCTTTTCTTCTGTTGTTTCCATCACGGAATGACGGCGACGATAGAAATTTCTGTTGGTGTTGGACTCCACACTGCATACATCATGCAGATCAGCTGACCTATTGCCTCCTTTTAGCTAAATTACATCTGAAGTTTTCAGTATCTAATTCTTTTTTTTTTTTTATCAATTCTAGTGGGACTGAAAATCGACCGATAAACAGATTAAAATAGCTTATTACTCTATAGAAATATGCTTGACACCAAAAAAATGACCCATGTTCGCTCAAGGGACCAGCGTCCCCACATCAGAGCTCTGACTATCTATTTCGAGATGAAAACAAATGAGCGAAAAATTATGTTTCTTCATTACTAGTAGACGCGCCTTATCAAAAATGGCGGGGCAAATAATGTTTAAATCCTTAAGGTACCCACTTATTTACGGTAACTGTGACGTGAAATCATGGTGTTTTCAGTATCAATGATGTGGACTGCCTCCTATGACAGTCTCGATATGAATTAAGGAAAATATACCAGGGAATTTTCTCCTATCTAAATCCGTAAGAGCGTGACAAAGAGACGGCCCAACAAACCAAGCAAGCAGCGACTGTGTACTATGTAGTATAACGCGGTATATTGTAAACAGTGTTTGAACATAAAACAAGGTAGTATATTTTTTTTAAGGAAACAAAGTCCCTAAATGCATTTCCAATTGGCTGCCCCAACTTGCATTTTCGATAAAAAAATTACTGTTTAAGAATGGCAAAAATTACGATAGAAGTATACTTCTGAATGAATCTCACGAAACAAAGAAAGCAGGCGACGGCTTTGAGATGAGAGTAAAAACACCGTAGGAAACTCCTCTGAAACTCCCTTAGCGATTTTTGACATTTACGTGCGGCGAAAGAAGCTTCTATCAGATGGAGGAATATTAAAGTCGTCCGTCAAAAATCGATCTCATACTCCATCGAGCACCACGGCTAGTGCACCTCGAGTGCAGCACTCGTCAGCTGGAGTGCCGATCAGGCCATCTCTTCGAGCTGCAGACGCAGCGACGAGTGTCATGACTGCGGGCTGCCGGGCGGCAAGAGCACTTCCAGGCTGGGATTGGTCGCTGCTGTGTTTTCGAAGGACGTGTTTGCAGTCGCGTAGTACACGCGCTTGAAATTAGCAGCCGAATTACACTTCACGTGTTATTGTAGTACATTCACGTGTTATTGTATGTAGTGCAGGAGCATTGTGAGGAGCCCTAGGCTTGTTTTGGTGCAGGGCTGCGCTCGCCAGGCTCTACGAGGCGCGGCGGCAGCCTCGGCTCAAGCTCGCAAGCACGCGCGCCTTCGTCAGCACACGGGCTGAGGCAGAGTACTGGGAAGAGGATTATTTCTGTCTGATTTTTCTGTGAATTTGTCCCGTATATCCGAAGAGGAACGTCAAAGTAAAAAAAGAGTCTCCAAATAATTTCCATTTTTCATCTTAGTTAACAAACTAGAAGAAACTCATTCCGTTTTGTAGATTTATTCGTTAGTTGCCTGAAACATCGTTAAGATATCAAGTTAGTGTAATACTATCTGTGTCGTAAAATAATCCTATCTTTCTAAGCTGCATATACATCGAAAGGCAAATGAGAATGAAATACGAAAAAAAATCCTTCCTTGATCTACGGTTCTGCATTTCAGCCTTCTATCATCTCTCTAAATGAGAAATGAGAGCCTTTGCATTACGCCGCCGTGAGTCTCTCCCCCAAAAGGCAAGCAAGCACAGGAAGCTTTTCGTCTCATCCTTCACAACGTCTCAGGGCTCAATTTGCTGAGCACTCGTTCGCCACCTGAGGAAGTGCACGCACGCACGCAGGCGCTCCACCTGCGCACACTCCGCGTCTCTAATCGTGTCCGTGATTTATGACGTCATTTAAATCCAAATTTTGAGGACCCGGACGAGTTTCTTGAGAATTTTGCTCACGTCCGTCGCCCATAAACGAAGAGAGCAGCGTCAGCTTCACGGCAGATTGCGAGTAAGACCGATTGTTAAATGAAGGCCTCGAAAGAGCTGGTATTTGGAGTTTTACGAGCCGCCTCATATACTTGGGAGCGGACCTAGAGTCCGTCCTGCCGCTGCTTCAGCAACAACTTAATTGCGTCGGCGGCTTCAAGGAAACTGGTTGGCGGTGCCAAGGGAGACTGCCCGTAATGTACGGCCGTGGATATCCCACATGGATAATAAAGGGGACAAGATAAGGCTCGAAATTGCGAGATATGGCGACACTATCCCATACGAGATAATAAAGATACAAGGGACAGTGTGAGCGACAGATAGGGAATTGAGAATGTTCTGCTTCTCATATTTTCTTATACGTAATTCTGATGAACATTAAACATATAGTAAATTGGTGAGAAACAGAGGGCATGCTCTAAGAATTACTCGTTCAAGATGTGTACGGCAGATATGGGGTATGTCAAAAACATGGCACAATAAATATCAGAAGTAACGCCTGGTCTGACGTTGAGTGAGGGACAGACGGGACGAGAAGCCTTGATTTGTGTGCCAGAAAGCAGGGAAGACTATTTATTTACCATCCTGCAACGGAAGATGTTAGGATTTAACAAATATTTCTCTAAAATACATGTTAGAGCTGTAAGTTTGCAGCATTCGATCAAAAAGGATGTACTCCGAAAAATAGCACATATATATGTATCTGAAAATATTTCTCTTCGGCATCCGGTAATAAAACTTAGATGAAAAGAACATGGCCTTTTTTGAGTTTAATGGAAAAGGCAGCGTGTACAAAAGAAGTTTTTCATGAAAATATCCGTAGAAAGGGTTAGACTTACATCATAGTAAGCGCAGTTTCATCGCAGTTTTACCTTGCCTCCAAATCTACAAGAAAAATATTAGAAATATTGGTGAATATGGTAATCAAAGTATGGATAATATGAAAAAATTATTTCTTGGCATCAAGAAGTAGAGAAGTTCAGTTGTTTAGTCGCAATAGTGACAGAACTCAAATCTTCTGCCTTCGATTAAGGAGCTTTATGGATTCCTGATGGAATTCAGGAACATACGAGAACAGTTCATTTAAAAAGAACCCCACAGAACTTTCCTCCGTACCGTGCGTCGAGAGCTGAAGCACTCGAGTTTAAGCCAACGTCGATAGGGAAAACCATTACAGCAAGAGGCAAACATCTTACGCACAAGGCCAGCATCTACCTGGTCAAACATCTACTCGAACGAACTGCGTTCAAACGAAGGCTCTCTCTCCGTCATCCACCTCCTAAGCCCCGGACTTATGTCACATTTCTGTGTATATTTAAGTATTTAGTGGGATATTAAATAGGAATATTAGTCAGATAAACCTTTTGTATGTCTCTTTCACTATTTCAAATTTGAATATTAAACCCTATTTTAGGATTAAGATATCATTATTGATCATAAAGATATCGACGTAACTGTATCGATACAGTAAAAGAGTCAGCACTAAATGCGTGCTGTGGGCGTCGCTCAAAAGCTAGGGGACGCCTTGAAGATCGGTCACCTGTGACGTCATTGTCGGGGACACCGTCCATGAGCGTCATTGCGGGACGTGTTCAGACTGTGGGCAATTATTTTATTATCCACTGGGCGTTCATACGTCAAGATATGATTCCTCTTTTAAAATGTCTTCACAATCAGGCTCTGAGGAGACCACATCCGCATATCACAAGTGTTGTTTATCAGAATACGCAGTTGCGTGCTTTTATCAAGTCTCTAATGTCCGTAAGTCCTATCACTGACGTGGCATATCTGCTGGGGATTTGTATCCAACTCCTCTTCACTAGCGCATCACCGAAAGTTAAGCATTGTTCCCTGGTTGTGCTCTTTTAATCAGCTTCTCTGTCAGCGTCTCATGGAGTGTATAGGTCGGGCCTCCAGTGTTTACGAATAAGTCCAGCTGTGATTCATTAACGTCGCAATTATGTTCGCTCCAAATGTTAATCACTCTCTAAATGTCACGGATAGATTCAATATTCCAATGTCATTAACTCGATAGAATTTCGCATTCAATATGTTCAATTGAAATAGGATTTATTAAGACATGAAACTTCCCGGTGCATCATTTCCTGTCTTCTAAGTAGTGAATTTATAGGTGAGCGTTGAAAAACTCTCGCTGACTGTCCAAAGTTATCTCGTCTAAAGTTTGTTCACGAAATTGTACCACGAATCCATTATTTTGAGAAACATGAAAATAAAAACATCAACCCAGTAGGCTTCGACTCCTCTGACACGCCTCCCATTGTTCGGTCAATTTGAGATCATTTGCAAGGAAATAAGTATGACCTAAAAATCACTAGCGAATCACCAATTAATATAATCAACGATATTACATTGAAATATAATAGTTTCTATATCACTGAAGATAGTGGCAGCCTACTTTAAAATAACTTTATTTCATCTGAAAAAATGAATTCGTACGGAACTCAGATCTGGAAGAAAAATACCATGACGTATCTACATTAACAATGCTGCGAACTACACATATATCCACCAACCCCAACCAGAACTTAACAATATTTCCAGCGGGCCTAGTATGTTCCTCCATGGTAGAATTCATATCTATGAGGCTTATGTGGACTATAAAGTTCGAGAAATTAATTATTCTTACCAAACAATGGTGAGCATTATCTTCGTGTGCAAATTCCCGTAAAATTTTATTTTTTAGTTTGGAGAAAACGTTAAGACTCTCAACATCTGATTTGTTTTCGATGAGAATTTTTTGAAAGTTAACTTGTGTTATTGTCAAATATATGATCAAAGTCCTCTGAAAATTTTGTAGATAGTGTACTTATAAAGATTGAAGTTTCAATCAGTGGTTCAAGTTGTCCAGTGTGTTGCGAAATAAAATTGTTGTCATTTACGCAAACAGAGACATACTTTATAGTTGGATAATAAAGCTCCAAATGTCATAGCACATTTCACATTAGAAACAATTTTTTACATGGGAAAATGAATGTTGCGCCGAATTCAAAAACCTTTACGAAAAGCAAACTCTGTAATTACTAATTGATGAGCCGTCTACTGAATATTGACTCCGATTCAATTGATACGACAACTCACAAATCCAAGTCAATTGATATTCAAGTTCCCTAATTGAACAGTTAGTCAAACTCACAATTACGGCTCAACGGTTGCCGACCGGAATTTTAATGTTGTAGAATTCGGAAATACTTTCACCGATATTGATGCCCGAAAGTCCTTCGCTGCTCAACATCATCATAACGGCGCAGCTGGAAAATTCGATACCTTGACTTGTTTAGGGTTTCTTCCCCCGAGAAAGCGACCCATGAGCATTACTTGGTCACCAAAGGCTTTACGCTGGTGCATGCTATGTACTAAGCGGGGGTGAAGTAATCACATCTCGCCTGGTTGGAAAATTGCGAGGGATGTAACAAGAAAAATATCTCGGTTCTAAAAAAATTTCATCATTCTACAGATAATAAAAATGTTTTGAAAATTCCATCAGTAGGAAGAGATGTGCAGATTGTACTGGAATGAGAGCTTATTAATATCTCGAAAGCGAAAACTATATCCGCGTTATTTACCATCTCTGCTTACGCGTTTCCTGCGTGCCAACCTTAATGTAACGCCAGTCTCTGGTCACGTCTGCCCTGTGTCACGCCAGTCTTTGGTCACGTCTGCCCTATGTTACGCCAGTCTCTGGTCATGTCTGCCCTGCGTTACGCCAGTCGTTGGTCACGTCTGCCCTGCGTTACGCCAGTCTCTAGTCACGTCTGCCGTGTGTTACGCCAGTCTCTAGTCACGTCTGCCCTGTGTTACGCCAGTCTCTAGTCACGTCTGCCCTGTGTTACGCCAGTCTCTGGCTGAACTGCCGCTGCAAATCAGGGTAGAAAGAACACTTACTAGACATATATATTGATATCAAAACATACAGTTGATTTACATGCGTAACATACACCTGAAACATCACAAATTTTCTTCCAAAACCACTGAAAAACGACGAAAGTATATTGGAAAAACACGAAATAAGAGTTTTCAGAAATTTATTCGCCTGCACTTTCACAACTCGCCGGCTTGTGGCTCTCTGTGCGCAGTCCATGCAGTGTGGAGGGCAGAGGTTCCTTCCGAGCATAAACAAAAAGCCCTCCATGGCACAAAATAGAAAACTTTCCAGTGCAAAAATAGGGAACCTCGGCTAAACACGAGAAAATTTATATAGTTCAAGGGAACGAGGACGGCTCCAACGCAGAGGGAAGACCGTAGCTCCGTACGGGAATTCTAGGGAAAGAAGCACGGGCAAATTCTCCTCAAGGGATAGGTTGGAGTGTGGCAAGGAAAAAGCTGGAACGCATTTCATTTCACAATTCTGAGACATTTTCTAAGAAACCAAACGTTGCCACGCAAGGAAAACTGAGGTTAAATTTTTGTTTTTACACCTCGTCTTTAAAACACACTGCCGGTTTTAGACTTTCCGTCGACAAAATTTAACAATGCTTGTAAGAGAACGACTAAAATAAATAAAATACGTCAATATATTTTGCATAAGCAACTGGCATTACAAAATGAGGAGGCGTCAGCCCAAGGCTCGTTGCGAAGGCACTCTGCAGCTGCAGAGAACACGAGCTCTGCTGAGAGCTGCCACGCTGCTGCAGACCTACACTTCACCTTGCTCGAAGTGTCTGTTGTTCTGTTGAATCTTCCCTGTCTATCCGTTGGTCTGATCCTCAGCGTTGCCTAGTTCAATCCCCCCTTATTCGATGTTCATACTCACGCATACTGTGGTGCTAAAGTTGACTCTCAGTGCTAGTCCTTCAGTATTTACCTGACGAATATCCTCGAGAATGACTTGCTCTTGGTCCTCTTGTGAGGTGACCTCAATCTTTGTTGTGTGCTAGTCAGTTTCACCGAGACGAAAGTTTCACTTGACTCTATACATAAGCAGTCTGGTCAGACCCTTCTATGTACAGTTACTGGCTCTGAAGGTGCACTTTCCCAACTTGTATATGAAAAAAATTCAGTTTACACAAGCTCACCAAATCATACGTTAATAAACGGTTACTAACATAATGATATTTGTAGCTAGTAAAAAAGGCACGTTTTCCACACTACAGGCTACAATCATCGCTACCCATTTCATCGTTTAGAGCTGTCTCCATGCTTCAAGAAGGGTGACTAATTGATAAAACTGTACATTAATTATCACATACCAGCCTGCTACCTTTTACAAACAGATATTACAATAAACTGGCGTACAGAACGAAGGTCTGTAAATTCAAGTTGTGTCGTACGAGACGTAGTTTTATTTGATGACGGTATCAATTTAGTGAGGCAAAATAGTGATCAGAAATTTGACACCGCAAAACTGATCGTCAAAAAAAGAATCTTATAACGATTGTTTACGTGCACAGTGCGAGTGCTACGGGGAAACTTAAGGTAAGTAATTATCGTAATTAGGAACGGGTTATCACCAGAAATAAGATCACTAGCTCACTGATTCCGTGTACGTTTCACAGACTGCTGGCACAATTTTGAATCATGATTTATTCCAATTCCAGCCTTAACTAGACCTTTAGCTCTTGTTTATACGACTGTGGATCTGTGCACCTGTGCGTTAGCGTTTGTGTCCGTCATGCAACAAACCTGGAGCCCGACAGCAACATATACTGTAGTCTACGTGCCTCTGCAGCGCTCGAACTAGAATGAAGCGTCTAGTCGAAGCCGCTCTGGTTCTCAAGTTATAATTTGTGGCGAACATCTATGGCTTCACGCGGTCGACGGCGCTGCTCTGCTTTCAGAAACTCAGAAACCGCGGATAAACCTCAAAATAACGAGAAAAATTGACCAAGCAACTGAGAATGGTAACCTTGCCACGCAACACGCGTAAAGCTGCATCATGTTACTTTCGTTGCAACATCCCGTTTTCATCTAAAATAAATAGAGATACCAATTAAAAGTTGTAACCTTACAATACATAGGATTACTTGCATGATGTCACTCTTGCAATTATATTGACACTAGGCCGGAAACATGCTGCCAACACGTTAGGCTACAGGATAACACATGATCGGAAGGACTCCTGGGTGCAGAAAAATAGAAATGAAAATGCCCAGGCAAGTCGTCAGATTCGCAACCTTTCTCCCAGATTGGTGCTCTACGCTGGATGACGCATTATAAGAGCCCTGGAAAAACGACAAAGCATCACGAACAGTGCCCTTATTAACACAGATTTACTGGCGAGGATAAGTAACATTCGTGCACTCATTTCCATGCAAGTTCTGCGCAGAGCTGGCGTGTCCTCAGAGGACGGGGGCACCGCGTGCCTCCGATTGCTTGCATGTAAGGCAATTTTTTCATCGCTAAAATCCGCGTTAATTGCCCATAAAGCTGAACTTGGAAACTTCTGACACGACCTGGCCCTGCTGCAGCGCTATTCTGCACTCAAAAATCTTTAGTGAATGTCAGAGGAGTGCCGAGTGAGAGGCCCATTTTGGAGGGTTGCAAAAAATTTCTTAGTGAACACTTATTACTCGCTGACGAAGATATCCTGTAAAAAATGCCAAACAGACTTTCAGTCACACTCAGTGCCACCGTGTCCTTTAATTACAACTGGCGAGGCTCTGAAGCGCCTATTGCTGAGTGCATCGACCTGTGTTAATCAATAACTGACCCTGCGTGAGGAGAGAGGTTGCTTTTGGTTTTGCGTTGACGAAATTACTGTACATTTGAAATCCTGTCCCGGCGATAAACGAAAACAGTGACTTTAGCTTCCATTCTGTATGCCAGAAAAATTTACTTTGAACTAAGTATAGTCGCTTAAAAAAGTAAAAATGTACTTCGCTAATTGTTACGCATCAGGTCTTAGGGAATAGAGTATGATAAAAAAAATTACAGCGATGGATGTTCATTTTAAAACGTAATTAAGAAAGGGGAGTGCTTCTCAAGTGAATAATAACAAGAAGAAACCTTGGCATTGATCTATCATACATGCATTGTCCTATATTGAATAAATGAATTCATCTAGATCAAATGTGAACTTGCTAAAATCAGCTATACAGCAATTTTTGTAGGAATTAACACGTGTAAATCATTAGTTGCGTTCAGTTTCATAATGGAATAATTAGACGTTACATTTTTTTCAACATTTTTCTTATCTCGATGGATGAATTTTTAGTTCGAAGAACACCAGCCTTCATCACTGTGGAAGATCGTGCACATTTCAAGAGCCAGAGGTAAATACATAGAACTGTCAACAGGACGCGTGGGGTCCCAAACATGCGTAATGTCTGGGGATACTATATTGGGAGAAAGACAGTTGAAATCGCTTCTATACGCAGAGTTGCAGTGTCATCATTTACTTACTGACTTTACCTGTACGCGGCTATGATGGTGGCATCAAAATTCCTGATTGGGATACCGTCCCGCTATTTGACCCCACGCCAATACGAGTACAGGAAGCTTAAGTAATTATCTTCTGCAATTATGGAAACACGCTCGCCCCGCTTCCCACGTGACAAGAGCCATCAAACTTCACTCAATAAAGGTATTATTATTGGGAAATTGGCTTCCATTTGATTGACATAGTGGGATAAAATAAATTAAGGCGTATTGAGAAGTGAAACGACGACACAAGCAATTAAACCCCCTTTGCGTAGCAGATAAAGTGCTCGAGCACCTGACGAAGAGCCTTCTAATGTTAAATGAGTGTCTCTTAGACGCAAACGAATCCCTGACCTGACAACCAGCGGGCCTCTCAAGCCCTAAATGGCTGGGCGAGGGCTGCATGGCCGGGCTGCGGTTCATAGTCAAATCAACCACAAAAGAATGACTGCCGCAGCACACAGGAAGGCCGTAAGATATTCCTGTTAATTGGACGCCCAAGCAAGAAAGCGCTGACAAACAAGGCAGTCCATCCCTCTCTCGTTGTCGGAAACATAGCCTAATGATATGCAAATAGCTCAATACCACACCAAGTTGCTTGTATTGAGTGTTGAAGCTGCGCTAATTGGTCGGCAGTCCGCAAGTGAACAAAAGATGATTGCAGGGTGCAGGTCGAGCGGTAGGAACAGTTGTAGCAGTGAGATTTTGGTCAACGTTGTATCTCTCTACAGTAATCTTCAAGAGCTGCGAGCTTAAGTTCTTAACGATTATTCGATTTAAATTTCCTCCAAATTAAACAAGAAGAAAATCAGGCTGTATGGAGGGTCAACTGTTTCCCGCAGTGTTATCTTAAATAACGAAAAAGGTTTTTTTTAGTTAAGTCAAATGCTGGTACATATCCAATCCAAGTCCGTGGTGCTCACGTGAGAACTATGAAAATTTTTTACTGGAGTTTCCAAAACATAAACAACGAACGAATTTCATCAACGGAAATGGAATTCACTTTTGATATTCCGAACTTTCCCGTCGAAAAATAGAGCGACATAGCGCCCTCTCCATCGGGTCCGACCCTAAAGTAAAACGACTGCTGTAGAATAGGTTAAAAGAAAAAAATGCGGGGGAATCTAAAGTCATACTCGATAGCTCAAGTTGGCCTTGCAATTACGCACTAATTGCAGCTAAGACTCTGAAACAACTTTTAAAGCATATAGAAGTTCTGATGAGTTCATACGTATTAGAAGTACCTCTAATAAACCAACGACGTACGATTCGGGTAATTTACCTCAAGTATCAATAATTTCCTCTCCATGAACGGCTTGGGAACCGGTCGGTATGATACCAAAATACGCTGTGCAAAGTATATGTCTATAATTTACGCTTGGCATTTTTTCGTAACAATATGACCCAGTAAAAAGGATTGCTGGAACGCTCTCGCTTAAGCTCGTCGCCCAGCAAACAAAACAATTGGTATGGAAGTAGGCTGAGATCAGCGCCTTGTTCGGGTGCCGCAAAAACCTCTGGAGTGCTGAACATTTTTTCCAGGGGCCGATGTAGCTGTCGGGAACACTCGGTGCTTCCCACAGTTAGTTTGGCAGCGCTGTCTTGTGTGACCGTGTTTTGTGCAGCGCTCCAGCTCTCTTAACACTCACTTGGACAAACACATCCCTGGCGAGTTTCAGGAGCGCCGCTTGTTTACGCGCATGTACGCTCTCTCACGCAGACGTGCGCTCGCTCTATCTTTCGCCTCTACGCTCATACGTGTTCACTCACAAACAATCAATTCACATGTATATGTAACCCATACCATCGACCTGGAATTACTAAAAACAAATTCGAGAGGCACTTTGCGACACTTCGCGGCTACACATGCGCATGCTAGGAATTTCTTATGTATGAGAGGAAGTACGTAAAAATAATTTCTTGTTGAGACAGAGGACAAAAGCCTACTCAGCCGTTGGCCGTAGATGCGAAAGCGAAAGAAGTTCCCGGAGCGACATACTCTTCCTCTAAGCTTTTTCCGCATTTTCGAGCCGGACCTGCACGGCACGGAGCTGGTACAAAGCTTATGGTAGAACGTTAATGTTTGCGCCGGCCCAACACGAGCCCATTTCCTCACAATTGATAGCTTCACTCTGGTCTCAGCCGCACATCCTCAACA
This sequence comes from Orchestia grillus, assembly GCA_014899125.1. NCBI lineage: Eukaryota > Metazoa > Arthropoda > Malacostraca > Amphipoda > Talitridae > Orchestia > Orchestia grillus. The sequence continues at coordinate 16,108 of VOMN01140595.1, forward strand.
TTTATCGACGCCCAAAATTGGTATCGAAGTCCAAACTTAAATGAGGTTTGCTGTACCCCACGCACGGACCCTCAAAGAAAGCATGTCTGTTATTGTGCCCACCGCACAAACTCGCTCGCGACGCGTCCTTTGTAGCCAGCGCAGAGTGCCCCATTTTTCCGTCACTAAATAACGCCTCAAATGAAGGAAGTCTACTGTCCAGACCCTCGGTGAACTGCCCAGCTCTTAAGAATGGTTCAGGGAGAGGAGCTATTTACAAAGTTTTTTCTCCGTAAACGACCAGATTACGGGACACAAAACAAGGAACGACGCACAGTAAAACGCTTGTCTATCAGCTCTGTAATACTCCGGAAGATTTAATTTAAAGAACAGTAACCCAGTACGGTTGGGTATATTTTTTTTGGTGAACAACAATTGGTGAAAATCTATTTTTGCCTCAGTTGTGAATCCATAGGAAGTAGATCGGCTTACACTTTTAGAACAACAGTATTAGTGAAAACGAAAGATAATATGGAAAAATTGTGTGTAGTATAAGCATCTTGTTTAAAAATGTTGACTTTAGATTACATCTGAAGAAGCAGGGTGTAACTATATTTTGGATTACACGAGAGCTAGGAAACTATGTACGAATAGAATAGCTATCGATATTAATCATTTAATCTATTATAGTCCAAATAATTTGATGATACGGCTGCATTTAGCTTTGAACGAAGAACCAGCTAGAGCCTTTCGTGTGTACGTGTGCACTAAGGCTACATTATGCTTTTCATGAAGAATTATGCAGAGCTTTTCAAACTATCACGTGCTGAGCAGAGGAGGCGAGCCGTCACTGATCCTTTGGCTCTTGCTGATGTTTGTATTGTTCGAGCTCATGCTGCCACCATGCGCAAAAAATTCATACTTTAATTGAATTCTTCTCTATCAACATTTTTCACTTGATGGCGAGTCTCGGTTCAGTCTCGTTCTCCTTTGAGTCTGGTGTAGACTTTCCGTCTCTTAACTAAAGTTTTATTACTTAGCCTCCAACACATGTAAATTCTGTGGCAGAGACGCAAGCGTCGCTTGAATCACACTCAGCTTTTCAGTTTCCCAATATAATCAGAATAGAGAAATTTCTCACTCCCTGCTGAATGCAATCCAGGTTATATATATGATTTTGACGGTAGAATGTCAAGTATTTTTCACGACATTGACTGAGATACAGACGGATCTACGTGCACAAGGATGGAAATTGAGTGCAAAAATAGACAGAGTGTATTTCCTATTAGGTATTCTTGAAGAATCTAAGTTCAATGAGTCAAACTTGTGAAATAAATTTGCAATCGTTTCATGGACTCAAAACTTTAAAACTGACTAATGACTGCATCACTGAGCAGAACTCGTCAGGTCTTGGTGAAACTGTCTATTAATACTTGAAAGAGGTGTAATAGTTTGACAGGAGACACAACTCCCAGCAAGGCACTAAATCGTAAGAAAGTCGAATAGAACGTAAACGTTGAGCGTTGACTGGGACTAGCGGGCAGCTACTTCTTGTTACAATTGATAATGAAAATAAAATTTCATCATGTGCGAAGGACCTAAATTTTTTGTCCTCCATGCCTTACTATGAAATTGCCTCTTCAAATTTGTTTTACCAAGTGCTACAAGATAAAGAGCGTTGAAAAAATAATTATTGACTCCTATTTATTAATATTTTTATCTGAGACACGTTCCTTTCAAGCATATTTTGTAAGCGTTCAAAGTATACCTGAACTTTGACTTGAAATTGCTCCTCCTCTTGCTGAACACATCGTATGGAGGGCAAGACTTAGTAGCTGAAATAAGTCCCCAGGGTTGCGGCGGGTGCTGCGGCGCAGCACCAAGTCCTCGCTGTCAGCCCCTGCAGAGGTTCAACAGACTTTGGCCACAGCCTCGAGGGACGCCTCTTGCGTTCACTGATTTTTTCTCAGACCTCCCAAGAATTTTCGAGTGGACCCTTTGCTCTTAGAACTTTCTTGATCCTCCTACAAAACGGTGGTTATGAATTTTGAGCTCAGCGGTTTCTCATTCTTCCGTCAGAAATTGCTAAGGTTTTGAGCGTTGTTGCACATTTTAACAGTACGGTAAAATACTAAGTTTCCTTCTGAATAAATGGCGTGTTTACCTAAAAACTTCACTTCGAAGTTTTCTTTTAAGCAGAAACTTAATGTGATATATCATGCTGCTAGTTGACCACTGCGTAAGATGTTGCTCAGCGTACGGTGGCCAGCATTCCTCGTACGACACTAGCGTCTCCAGCCGCTATAAATTGCAGTGACTTTCATGTGAAACAGCGTAATTTTTTGTATCACTGTTACTTTGTCTGACGCAGTGTGGCTGATTAAGAATACGTACCCGAGAATCTGGAACCACGAATTTTTTTTCTCTTTCTCATAATTCTTTCAGTGCGCAAACAAATGATTTCACAAAAGATTTGTACGTATGCATACGTACATAAATTTGGCTGGCTATTATATAAAATATTTGATATAGTTAGACTGCACTAAATCAAAGAACGAGTGCCAGCAGCGTCCCTTCAGAAATTCGACGATTGGAGAGCCGTGTGAGAGCACAGCAGGCAGGTCTCAGCAGCACACGCCAGCCTCGCCTCCCCAACCGCAAAGTTTGCGCGCTAATTAGTACTTTTTTGTAGACGCTCACAAAAATATATCAGAGACCAGAGCACGCACCAGAAAGAAATTCTGTAAGGAATCGCTTTTGATATGTAGCTCAGAAGGAGCAGAGGTTCTTTAGCGTCTCAGGGCAGCGATAACGCTCACGTCGTCAAACTGACATCGGATAAAGAACTTTTTTTAGACATACGTGCCGAATACAGCTTTCTACAGTACCGAAATAATGTAGATGGATAAGGGGTACAATGAAGAAGGAATTACCTCATGGTATGGGCAATGCGTTTATTAGACAGCGCATGCAAAAATTTGAACTCGCATGTTTTATGATCTACTATAGATGAAAACTGAAACGCCGTAATCCCTGTGGAACAAGGTACTTGTATACGTGTGCTATTTTGAGGAGTTTTATTTCGGTGCAACTACGCACACCTGTTTAATAGTCTCTGAAATTCCGACCACAGCTCATTCAAAAACTAAGTACGAATAATATTTTACATTTCTTCAGATAGATTGGAAAGCGAACAAAAACTCTTGTGATGCTGTACTGCTACAGTTAATTTTTTTGGTCAGTTTTGTCTTCACTGTTACTGCGGAATCAGAATCCAAGCACCAGTGCTGTACGATGCTGCACAAAACTTCGTACGAACAGTTAAGTGCAGTTAGAGAATGAAGTGTTCAATGCCATGCTTAGCTTCAATTGATTACTTTTTATTTTACGAACTGCTTCCTTCTGTTCAATATCAGTCGGAAAGTGATGAAGATAAGGACCTCTCAGGCCTCCAAAAGACTTCTAGTTCGGGAGAAAATAAAATTGGTTCGTGAGCTGCCTGCAAGGATGAAACATTCCGGGTGACTCGCAAAAAACTGTTCGCAACCATGAAGTTAGAATTTAAAGCTAGAATTTAAAACTAATTGATTTAAACAAGTGAAACAGAGCCCTAAACAATTTTATTACGTTAATTTGTATTTCGGAACATACAGGATGCGTCAAATATTTTATAAGATTTCAATCATTTATTCACGCCATCCAAAACTAAAATTTCTCCAGGGGAAATTACCTCTTAATTTATGTTTCACAAAACTTTACTCGAAGCTAGACATGAGTAATTGGCTGAGATTCAATAACGCGAACTTTAATCCAGTGAAACACATGAAAATACCAACACGTTCGCTGAAGTTCTCAACGTGCTGTCTAAAATTAGAAGTAAATGGTCAAAATTATGAGATGGCACGTAATAATCATCGGTATTAGACTCTGTCGCATCTGCACCTAAACTTCAACTTTAATAGGAGCTGTGCTAAGAGAATATTAGAAACGTATTGCGACACACAAAAACTCGTCGAAAATCTGTAAAATACATGCATTTTACGGAATAAAAATTAGCAATATATCTTTTCACATTTGTTTTGCTACGGTTTTACGTCATATTTGTTAAGCTAATACACAACTCCTTAATTTCGAGTAGTTTTTAGGGGGGTTACCATGAACAACAGAGCTCTTCTATTAACGTAGACTCCCCCTTTGTGGGCTCCATGGTGTAGTGGTGAGCGTGATGGCCTCACAGCCAAAACAGCCAGGGTTCGAGCCTCGGCTCAGGTGGGGCTTTTCACGCGACTGCAGAGTGCATCCCTTTGAAAAGGAAGTTTAAACCACACATTCTTCACATTCCCCACCACACCAGTAGTTGTAAGACCTTTGAAACCCACCGGTAAAACGTGTTGGAATGAATAAAAGTTTTTTAAGTTTAGTATAACACGTTTGTAGTCAAGACTGTTACCTCTGCTTCTTCACGAGAAGTGGTGCAGCGACTACCGCGCCATGGGAATAAGAAGCCTACTGGAGATTTACGGAGTTTTTCAAACGGAGATTCTAACAGGTGAATGTGAATATGAACCAGAGAGTCATTTTTACAGCATTATCGATCGAACGTGTACTCTGTAGGATGAAGTAAGGTTTTAGCCGGTTCCTTAGCAAGGTAAATTCATCAGTCAGGCGCTGCTTTCATATTCAATGTGTGCTGAACATCAACCCGATGAGTCCAACATTAATGTTCACTGCCGTCCTAACATCAGGCAATTTTCAGGTTATTTCAGGCAATTAGACTGAAACTGATGGCTCGTAGTGTTATTTATAATAACATCATGAAATAACATTTTAATGAAGAATCGCGTTGATTCGATCAGTATCAGTGAGCCGTCGACCTGATTGTGAGAAAGTCGTGGCCTATACTTGTTTTTATGCAAATTATACTTTCTGTTACTTTCTATTCACCGATACGCGAGTTCTGAGAATAACGCAGCAAATTTAATATAAATGTATACAGGACAGTGCGGTGCATAAAAATCTGGTCGAAAGAAAGAAGTTACAACTCTATATTATTTGTCATGAAAAAGAGGGTCAAAATCCCATGAAATGTCCTGTTACTACTTTTTATTCCCAACATACGAGATGCCCCATAAGTTAGTACCTGAAATATTCAAACAGCTTCTGACAGATCTGTGTTTCAGTACAAGTTTTGAAAATATCATCTTTGAAATGTTTTCTGGTTGAAACTTGGCGGATTTAACCGTTGAGTTTTTATGATCTTATTCTTTAATTTTCGACAGTTTGCAGTGAGTCATAACATTTTACATCAGGCCTGTGTTTTTTGTGCCACTATGCATGCATGCAATTGCTCACAAATAAGGCTATTTTTCCAGGAAAGGTAATAGCAAAAATAACACTCAAACGACAGAGAGATTAGATCAATTATAAAGTCAACAAAAGTGTTAACGTAGGTGATCAATAACACCGACAATCATTACATACAGCTCTTAGAATTCGTAAAATTTTGCTCCCAAAATGAGTGCTGCGCAAGATAACATCGTAAAATAATGGAACTTTACCTACTCTGTGAGACACTCGAAGGAAAAGTCTTCATAGGAAAGCGTGAATCTTTACGTGTGTCAAAATGCAACGCCATTCATGAGATGGCAACGCATGTACAACTCCACGGACTCTAGACATCAAAGATCGAACAATGCCAATAAAAAAAAGGATTTTTGTCTGACCAACAAACATCACAGTTGCACGAGTATTTTTTGGTTTGAGGAACAATATATCCATCACCGGAACACATATTCTTTTCGATAACATTTAGCTTTGGCTTTCACCCCTTAAGGAATTCCCCCTCGAAGGCTGGCGGTGCATTCCCTCTGTCTGAGCAACCGACATCGACCGTGTGAATGCAATAACAACTACAGCCGCGAGAGATCTCTGGATAGTTTGTTCAGGGTTAAAGTTTCATTTTTCATTCATATACAGTAACCTTATAACTTTATCTCATTTAGTTGTCTTTTGTTTTTGATACATTTTTTTACAAGTGCATTAATTACTGGTTACGTTATTCAATAGGTCAATTTACTTCCGTAAGAGCATTCCGGATTGAAGTCATTTAATAGCCATAAACTTTTCAACTTTTCATAGTGATTCAAGTTTTGCTGTATTAAAGTCGCCTCTTAGAATACTTTTAGATCACATGGACACGCTCTTTTAAAACTATTCTGTGTCTGAACAGGAAAACTGGAGCGAGATTCCGCTTTACAGCTGAGGAGGCCATCATACTGATTGAACAGGAAGTACGGATTGTCTGGAGTTAAAGACTGCAAAACTTAAAATCGATTTAGCTCTTTACGCCTGAAGTACAGATATGGGTATCATGAACTCGTTCCAGAAGCAGATAGAGCAGCAGGAGGTGTTACAGAGTATTGGCGCTGCCTAATACTATAGCACGCCGTTAGGGTGAGGTCCGGAGGAAAGAGAGTCCTTCCTCAGCCCTCATTAGCATGACATTAAAACAGCACTGCTCGTAGAAACAGAAAAATAGCCGTGCTAGCCAGCCCGTGCTCCTGAATTAGTCATGGGATTCTTTTAAATGAAACCGAAACTAAAAAAAGAAGTACCATAAAGCTTTTCGTACATTTGTCGGAGGGACGGACGGGATGAAAGGAAACAAAAAAGACGATGGAACTGTGATGACCACTCGCCCGTCTCTTCAACATTTGAGTTAACTTGAACTTAACATAATCAAAGTTGTGTGACCTAAAATACGAAATACTACCGAACACATAATTAAATTACTCAAAAAGTGTATACACAGATGATAGTATCCAGAATACTCGCATGACTGCTATGATACTAACAAAGTTTTTCCGATGTTTTTTAATAATCTTTTACTGCCAATAGGTGCATTTGCAGCTGAATGGTAATTTAGTAATATAAGAAAATTGAGAGTATGATTAACGGATAAATTTACCCTTTGCGGCCCTTGTAATGAGTTCCTAAATATAGTTTTAACAGACAAAGCCTGCGACTAATAGTAGCGTTTCTAACACTTTTTTTTAAAATTCGATACTTTACCCACTTTGCTGCGGGTAACTAGGCTACCAAGTAAGTACAATGTGTTGTTCTTGATGAATTACAGCATTCCACGTCTAACCGACAGTTCCAAACAATACTCATCTTGTTTCACAGGCAATCTAGTTTAAAGGAGTGAAAAATACAAATAATGCCAGGGAATTGCTGAAAAAAATGCGTAAAGCAATCACGGATAGTCACAGAAGACGTTATGATACCACAAAAACTATGAATAATTAAATGTGATCATTCCACACAGATGTGCTACTCGTCTGGAAACGTTCACCGAAGTGTCCGCATACGAGAGATGATAAATTTTCTGATACATGGAGGTTCAGCCAGATCAAAAATAACATCAGCAAAGTGCTGTGAAATTCAGAATTGATTAAAAATGCGAGAATAAAAGTAAGCATGGCAACAATGCACTCAAAATTACACAAAAAAACTCTAAAGCTTCTGAGAAAGGAATCGATATCATAATGCTTCCTTGAAAGTTTCAGATAAATATGAAAATGAGTTTTTGAAATTCTGTGCAATGGTTTGCAACAACTTGAGTTGCACTGCTTGGGAAGAACACACGCAGTGACCTATGCTCGGGATAAAAGAACTTGCCAATAGACCGAAGAATACTATTTAGATTGCCTGGTTTTGAAATGAGAATACAAAGCGTGGGGACACATTTCACTTTAAGCATCAGCGAAAAGGAAGTAATTGAAGGATAGGTGAATGCTGCCGAACGAAAATAAATTCTGAAGAAAATTTTTTTCCCCAAGGGTCCGATGCAACTTGTGCAAGTTTCAACACGACGGTGATACTAAAGCCTGGAAACTCGAAATAACTGGTTGGGAAACCTTGTCTTTCATCAAAACGGTTCAGAATTTGGGAACAAAATAGAAGTTGCAGGACCATCCAAGTTTAAATAATGAATAGTTGAAGTACGCACAAAAAATATCTGACTGGAAGTGCTTAGCAAGATTTCCTAAAATGCTAACAAAAATTTCATGGATATCTTGAAAAGAAATAGAGAAAAAGAGAAAAATTGTTTATTTTGAATTCAGTCTCATACAAAGCAAGTAACAATCGATTTTTCAAATAAATATGATTACAGCTATAAAGTTAAAACGTGAAAATTTCGATGAAACGTGTAATTAGGATCAATAAGAAAGACTACAACTTTAAAATTACGTGCGAAAGTCGTTATAAAACTTTAAACTATGATTCCTAATCTAATAGCTAATCGCCCTTGCCCACTAAGATGTCAGAAAAATTTTACAAAGCTTAAATTATCGTAAAAATTCGCTGAAATACTTCGTCGCACATGGATAATCGGAAGGCGCATTAAATACAAGCCATTAGAATAAGAACATACTGTTAGACATGTTACTTGATACATGAAATGAAATATCAAATATCGATAATTTAGAGTACATAGAGCAGTGTTGCGTTAAATAGCAATAATTGCCCATGTCGTGATTCCTGTGAGGTGTTTTTTTTTGAGGCAGTAAACACAATAAATTTGGAGCCCCAACACACAACATGAACTAGACGTATTAGATACTCTTGCTCTCGATGTTTCCGCCCTAGACGTATTGGATACTCTTGCCCTCGATGTTTCAATATTCCGGCCAACATATGTTTCCAGGAACGTGTACCCATGCCAATCGTGATTAGCAAGATGTAAATGCTTAGGATAACTCAAGGCTTAATTATCAGGAAGGAGCGGATGGGCATGGAGTTTTTTCCGTAAATTTATTTACGGGGCATCAGGCATGCGATCTTGGAGCTATCGAACGTCAGAAAGGAAATTCGTGATGTTAAAAAATGTTTTTGGTATGTGGCGTTGCGTGGCCAGGACGGCGTGCATATTTCTCATGACTTTTCATCAAACTTTGCCGGTTAGCATTACGGTTTCACACAGTACCTGATGGAAAATTTGTACACGAAACATTATTTCTGTGCTTACGTTTTGAGCCTGAGATTTAAAAATTGGGGACTAAACATCGAGCGTTGATTTCCTTGAACCATAGTCTGAGAAATATATTTATGCATATACTTGCAGAATTTAGTTGTCACAAAAGTAACCGTGCATCACGAGTGCAAAGACCTCCGGTGCTGAAGCTCAGTCTTTAGTTGCCTTCTTCCAGGCCGTTTGTGAAGCTCCGAAGCAATTTTGACGCAGCAACGTATTTCTTCCTCAAACTGATTGCTTTGACTTCCAATAAAAAATTCTAAAACGTCCATAAAAATAAAATTCTACCAAAAATTGGATCATTTAAGATATAATGAAACAAATTTCAGAACTCGACGAAATCGGTTTTGTTTGCCTAAAATAGCAATTTTATTCTGTTCATTTTTTGGAACCTACTGATTCCGTAAAAACAATAATGCTGTAACTTCATACTGGAGATTTACGATTTTCGATATTTACTTCCCTCAAGAAGAAGCGAATGGAGATTTGTACTCTTGATATTTTTTATCCTCGATACGAAGCGGATGAATTCATGTTTTTTGCCATTTTTTATCCTTGATCCTTGAGATTAAGCGAATGGAGGTTTATGATTTTTAAACTTTTTATCCTTTAGACGATGCGAACAGGATTCATGATTTTTTAAATTTTTGTTCAAGGCACTAAGCGAATAGGATTCAGGATTTTTTAAATTTTTGCTCTAGGCAATAAGCGAATACGATTCATGATTTTTTATTCTTCCCATCGTAGAGGCCAGGCAAATGGAACTAATGATTTTTGGTAATTTGTATCCTCGAAGCGGAGCGAATAGGATTCACGATTTTTACATTTACCATTTTTGAAACAAGGCGCAGTTGAGACGCCCACCGGAGAGAGGAGCGGCCCACACGAG
>VOMN01140600.1:0-11932 GCA_014899125.1 Orchestia grillus
AGCGTTTAATTTCTTCCCTCTTTTTTTGTGTCACCCTGTATAATTTTACCGTTTTCCGGTCAATTTTTATTTGATGTATTTTACACATACGAGCTTTTTTAGCGTTGAAATACAATATGTTACACATAAGAGCTCTTTTAATGTTGAAATATATTTGTGTGCAATGCCTTCTTCACTGAGAGGTTTTTATGGATTGTTGTCTGATATCAACAGTGCTGCCACATAAAGTTGAGAATTAAGGTTCCGACAAAAAAAGGTTTTAATTACATTTGGGATGCACTAGCATGCGATAAGTGAGAACAATTTTACAATAATATACCGTCTACATTATTGAAAACTTTTAAATTTGACCATATCATACTGATTTCCTTCTCAGCATATTTTCAAGACGTGGATTCCTTACAGTTTCACAATTAAAATTGCATTAACATAAATTTGGACCATAAATGTGTTCAAGATTATTTTGTTAATGAATTCATATGAAAAAGTTTTAGCTATGAGGAAAAAAGTCAATCAATGGAGCAATAATGGTTATCAGTTGTACGCAGTACATAAAATGACGAAAGCCTTCATAAAATAGCAGTGCGACCAAACATGCCAAAGAAACAAGAAAAATCTTTAATTACCTAGGCCATCATGGCAGTCATCAATCTTCAAGGCTGTACTGTCTAGATTACCACCGAATTACGTAAAACTGAATAATCATTAATTGAATAAATATCAAGTCCTAACTAGGGCATAGTAGTATCAATATACTTTGCTAAGTTTTCGCGGGATTGACGACCTCTACATAGTGATAATATATGCAGTTTAGAATTAACAGCATTATTATACATTTAAGAACCAATAATCCAGATGTTTCTAAGACTTGAGAAAACGTAACAACACCAAGACACAGAATCATCACCCTGAAAATCAAGGGTACGATTTCAGTCACAGTCCACAGAAAACTTGACTCAGGGCTCCAGAAAGGTTGCCCACACGCATGGAAAACGAAAATTATATCAGGAGCTGATTAAACTGAATTTGCAACCCTTAATTAATCATCATTATATCAACACGTTTCCCTCGATATGACCCGCCATTAGGTTCTTTACTCTTAGCAAAATAGCACAGTCACAAGAAATATGTTAAGAATTATAAGGCATGCACACCATCACCACAGAAATCCCATCACCGAGTTAGTACCCCGTCACCAAAGGTATGAGCAGAAGAAGAATGGCATCTTTAGAGTCTGTTCTTGTTCCATCCGATCATTTTGGTAGCTGAGCCGTAGAGGCCGTACACGAGTTTGTCTTGATGCTGTGTCACGAAAGCCTCCCACCGCTCTCCGTAGCCCTCACTAAAGTCTTTGGGCAGACCTGCGACCGGGTTGTACAAGGTCTGCGTGAACCGCACATAGTACTTCCGACCTGACAGTCATTATCAATGCCGATTCCTGAGCTTCCTTAAATTGAGAAATTTTTATCACCAATCATAATTCTACTCTTCAGAGCAGTCACCGATCAGTAAAGCCGCCCCAAGAAGCTGAGATTCTCTGCAATGTACCATTAACTTTTTCTAACAGCAACGACTTTTTAGTGTAATTTGAATGCAAGGTGAAGTTTCATCATGGCTTGATTTTGCACGTCACAGTCTGTAATTTTAGTTTTTGCACACTAACAGTTACAGGATTACACAATCCCAGCAGATAGGGGGCACTTGGATTGCTGCAGGGTTACTCGACGGCATAGTTATGTTTTAATTATAAGTTATCTCTTCCTATCAAGATATCTTGGGTTCGGGGCTATGACGACATTATTTAACTGAGAAACATTCAAATGGATGTTTTGGGTCCTGCATTATTTTGAACCATCAAATGTGTATATTTTAACAGTATTCCCTCCCATAGCATGCAATGAAAGGGTATTGCACTTTTCAAGATCAATCAATAGTTTACACCAGAAATGGAATAGAACCCAACTTTAAACTTAGAAACATGCAATATTTGAATACACATACAAACTAATGATGAGAAGACACGTGTCACCATGCATCCATTACTACTATGTAGGAAAAACAGAGCTAGTTCACAATTTTTATCCAAGATAACGATGCACTCTCAACCCCAGAGAATAGATGTTAATACTGCAAAACAAAGTGTGGTTCATGATTCAAACATCATACTTGACCCACAGCTGCAGGTAAAGGATGATAAACAATAGAAGGTAAACTTCGATCAGGGGTTTGATAAATATAGTTTCCAAGTCAGTATCATAGCTGATAAAATTGGTCAAACTGTGTGCACACAAGCCTGGTATCATATTCACAATTGACGGCATTAAAAACTCCATTAGCAATTGCTACATATACAATTGGAACAGAATAGAATATGACATCAGGAACGCGCCAAGTATTCTTATCGGGTATTTATCCAAGTCCACGCCACATGATGTAGTCATATACTCATACGTGGATAGGTAGCAGTGTTCAGTATTGGAGGTCGTGTTCTGCATCTTCCCACCATGAGGCCAATGCTGCCTTTACTGACCAAATAACTTTTGTGTTAAGGTTTCATTTAGCTTTGTACAAATATGACTGCCACCTCATGTACATATATTTGATGGTCAATAACAATAGGGCCGCGTATCGTTATTTTACGAAAAACTAACAGCTTCGTCATGACACAGGACCATATGGTCTTTCTGCGTTGTTGAAAAATGTAGTGCCTCATCGAGCTGGCGAAATACACCAAGTGTGCATTGGATCGTTCTATAATAACTGATAAATGAGACGACATGATGGGTCATCGGAAAATGGTCTTTCGTGAACGTACAGTTTGCTAAAATTCGACATAGGATTCGGCGTCTATGGATATGTTTGAAAAATGTTACCATGTTTAATTAGATATGAAAATGAAGCATCTGTCCGCGATGAGACGAAAATTTCGACGTGAACGAAATAAAGATGTATCGCTCGTTAAAAGAAATTAATTGCTGAATGTGAATAAAATTTAATTTCAACCTGAAATGGTAACCCTAAAACTAAGGTTACGTGAAGAGGAGACCAAGTCTTAAATCCATAGGAAAAATGGAAGACAAACTACGGGGTAAGAGAAACCCGAGATTACCCTTCCAGGGTTAAATAATTATACATCCAAGTGAATAAAAATTCCCACTTTCAATCCAGTCGCGTGAAAACTATTTGATAAGCTCGACGACATTATTTAACCAACCTTTGCACCTCCGTCCTACAGGAGATAATCAAGGTGAGAACCCGAAAGAAACCACAGTCCTAACAAGGATTGAATACACAAGGGATATTCAAGAGGGGAATTTCAGTTTACAATGACACATATTACACTTCAATGCAAGTAAATATTAAAAAGCAAACGAATAGATGCCAAAAAAATAACTTAGAAACTAAGAGATGAATAAACATGAAACATGACTTGAGCCTCTGAAAAACAATACGAGGAGTACAACAAATGGGACGGAAAAATGTAATGCGAGTTACATTTGAAAGGTATTGGACACTCTAATAATATAAAGAATAATTACACAACTGAGACAAATTGAGACTTCCTCGAACACAATTAAACCAAGAAGAAAATATTTCCAATACCTAAACAATTCGAATATACTAAAACTTACACAGCGCATCAGTTCTCCGGTGAAACTACCCATATCCTATTGAATAACTGAGTTGATGTGTCCTCCACATGTCTCATTCAGACTCGATCTAAACCATTAGTACAGTAGTACAGTGAGAAACATGTTATTGATTAGGTACATATTCTAGAATGAAAAACGAATTAGTCATACGGCCGTTTAAGAAGAAAATTGAGAGCATGATGATCTACATAAATAAGACGAGCAACATATGATGTTACTTGCACCCTCAACATTAAACAATAACGGATTCAAACGCTACAGTTAAATACGCTCATCAAACATGCCAATGGTCATCTTACATAACGCCACACACCTCTTCTCACAATGATCAATTTAGGATTAGTTGTCCTACCATGATGTGAGTGAATGAAGGCCAATACGAGTGCGTTGTTTATTTCCATAGCGACGGTGTGGTCAAGCGTTGAGCCGGTGCCGCCAAGGAGACGACCACCAAGGCCCAGCAAGAACGGCGTGTCCGCCTGATTCTGATGCACGGTGCCTCTGCACGTATAGAAATTCATTGAAAGAGACTATCTTGGACATGAATAATGCAAACAAAAAGAAAGATACGACAAGCACGAGTCCGACCGACTGCTTTTGGTGCAATATATCACTAATGAATAATACACAGTTGAATACATCATGGTATATTTTCAACTTTATCCTCCACATGATATGCGTCCAACAAAACTTCATATAGACCGGAAGGTTTAGGAGGCGATGACACTGCGATTCTTTTAAATATATGTAAATATAGTAAAACAATACTCTACATATACCACAGATACGACCAGACGACATTGAAACACTTCTAACTTGATTGTAACGAATGTGGCGATGTGCGATGGTAGGTTACTCATCGCCTCCAAATTCTCGGGAGTCTGGAAGGCGTCAGTGGACACACAGAGCACAGGCTCCGCGACTTTGGAGCACTCCGAAGTCGAGTCCTTCATGGGGTACAGCCAAGGATCCAAGGCGACGCAGAGCCTGGATGTAATCAAGAAAAATAAATACAAATTGATCAGAAAAGGATTAAATTATAAGTATTACTTAGTTAAAACTCCCTGTCGACTTGAAATGCGATCTAAGGAGAATGAAGAGAAAAGATCATTCAGTATGGACAACAGAGAACGGGGAAATTATACATAAGGAGTGTTCCTACACATGGATACCCAGTGTATAGCAACAGACAATTAAGAATAAATAAGATAAAAGACAAAGAAGAGATAGAGAAGGCGTGAAAATTGAAAAAACAAAGTGGACGCGAAAGATGGAACTCCCGAAGGCATTTCTATGCTTAAGGTAACTTGCCTGCCTGAGGTCACCAGCCCTTACAGCATACGACAGACAATCCTAACTAACCTAACCCGATTGTCTACTCCATGCCCAGGAAGTGACAAAGAAACGATCGTTCGTTTAAAAATAAGTCCAATCCAACTCATGTTACGATTCAGGCTTTCGAACGGTGAGACTTCAACCTGAAATCCAAACGTGCAAATCTCGTTCAAAGAGGAGGGCGAAAATTAGAATTTTTTCGATTGAACTTTAGGAATGGTGTAAACATCAATTGACACATTCAAGTTGTTGATACCTTATGGATAACATTAGCAAGGAAAATCATAGTTAGTAAAAGCTGGCATTTACATTCGCACTGGTCTAAAATGATATGGCCAGTAGCACAAGTTGAAATCTTCGCATCTATGTTTAGTTTACCTCATTTGTGCTCAGTGTACTGTGGCATCAATCCCTAAGCTACGCTCAACTCCGGAATGAATTTTGAGAAACCAACGTCAACGTTATACTGCGCTTGCTTGTGAGCTATGGTTGCTTAATACATTAATATTCGGACCCCATTCTCACGGCGAGTACATCATCGATAAAAAGATTCACTCAAAATACGATGGAAAAAAGGTGAAAACAATTGCAAAATGAAAATACACGGTAAATTGAAAATGACCATCATCTATAATTTGTGCAACAACCGAACGAACAATGACGTAGACGCTTTCTTTGCATGTCAACCCAGTCTTGACTTCTTCGCCAGAGCATCGATTATTTACAATCTTGGCCGCCCACGCTTTTTCCATTTTCGCGGCCTTTCGAAGAGGCGGCGAGAAAGTAAGACTAAGAAGTTTTACAAGAACTGGAGAGAATGGGGACTCACTTGAAGCGCTTGTCAGACAGCTGTGTGTTGATGGCCGTGCAGCCACCAAATGAATGGCCAGCAATGATGGGGCGCGAGAGATCCAGCCGCCCTTTAAGCTGCTCAATTTCAAACGAGTTCTGCAATTCATTTTTCACTCCTCCAGTATCCAGGCGCTCCAGCACTGAGAGAGTCCGTTTGCACTCTTCGACCCGAGTGCCGAGCTGAAAAATCAAATTACTTTATCAACTCTTTGAGTACTACAGGGACGTCTCAGCTTAGTTTTTACTTAGTATGCTAAGGCTATCAAATTCTAATAAATTTAAAAACTATTCATACATCTAGAACTCTGAGTTAAGAAAAAAATTTAATCGTGCCGGATCAACTTACAAAAGCCAGAATTTGAAGAGGAAACTAGGAAATTTTAGTGATAATTTCAGGCGACCCACCTGGTCTCGTAGATGAGGCCCAGTTCTCTTAGTTAAAACGTAGCAAGAAGCATATTCACGGCCAGTAAATTAATATTCTTGGATTTTTCCCTGAATTAGGGGCCAGCGATAAATGGGGACTTCTTAGTCATCTTGACCTTTAGACTTAGTAGTTGATCACACAAATGGATCAGACTTCAAGGATTCTTGTGGCTTGTAATTTCCGAAGAATTATTGAAAGTAAATATAAAATCATTCATATCCTCCAGATAGATTTTTAGTTCTTTCTAAAGCCCCCCGTAAGCCACAAGCCACTGCACAACAACATCTATTGAATCTATTAAATAATACCATACATGAAGACTGTTGAACATTTGAACTTATAAGACCCAGTTATACATTTCATTGACCTGCTAAAAATAATTCCATTTACCAGTTAGCTCTCTGGTAAAAACTCAAGCTTCCAGCCCCCATTGCGTATATCTTTTTTTAAATCAGAGATACACATTCTCCCCAAAAAACTAGGTAAAAGGAACTGAGAGGAGTCGTTTGATGTCTTGATCCTATTATGGGGTCAGTAAATATCAGCTTTGCGACGCCACATTGTTGATTAAACATATCGTGCATTTTTCAGAACGGTATGAGTTCGCATTAAGTTCCGTACGAAGTCGTATTTTTAATTGAAAATAATTAAATCATGATGGGCTGCCATCATCTGAATTAATTCAGGAAACTATTTCTATTTGGTCATTCAATAATAATTTATGCCATTCCAAGTCGTTTCGTTAACGATCAAATATAGACCGAACAATATGAATGAAATGATGGGTTAGCGTTGGAGCGGTTGAAGCAAACTGGATTCGATGCATTTCCTTACAAGGCTCACGATCTCCAAATTTCGTGAACTCCGAGATCACGAGCTTTTCAACGCACCGTCATATGTCAACTAAATAGAGCATAGGACATAACGCACCGTTATGTTTCATATTTTTAATGATAATAAATCTTGACTGAGTTGAACGAATCGTACGGGAATTCTAAAGGATCAATGACATTGAAATCTACTCGCTCATCGGGCTATATGAAATAGAGCTAACCAAATTTGAATGCATACTCAAAACGACCTACACATCCTGGGATGCTGAAAAAGGAGCTGACTAAGAAGACGCTCAGAAAAGAATACTCAACTCGCAGAGATGAGTCGACGTTGGTCCCACGCCGCACCCGTGGTGGATTTTGGGGTGGGTATTTATGGGCGAATAACTAGAGGGTGCACGCCTGTCCATTCCAACTACCACCTCACACGGAGTTGAGTTACTTAATTTTTAGAGCGTCGCATAATGAAGTCGAGTTACTAAATTTTTAGAGTGTCACATAATGAGTGAGCGTCTCATACAGAAATATAATGACGCCCGCAGGCAGAGTGCACAAATTCCCTTGACGATAGCTCCCCTGGCCAAAGAATGGCCCGGGTCTTTGAGCCACCCTTTAGAACTGCCCAGTGATGCCCAAACGCGCGCGGCTTCCCCGTTCGAATTTAGAGCTAAATCCGTGAGACGCTTGTAACAAACCCGTATCGTTACGTACGAAGTTTCTGCTAGGTCTTCACGACGTGTAGATACTAGAACTAGGCTCAGTATGCACTCAAATTAAAATGAGACAAACAAAAGGTTTATCTACTTAGTATTTCAAAGATACAACACTGAAGGAAACGTTAATTTACCACAAATTACGATATTAGAAGTCCGGTGGGGCAGGTATGGGTGAAGTACGACGTACTCCTCCTTGTTTAAATATCGTTCGCTCGAGCCCTCGCCCGAGCGCGTAGATTTTCCTAACGGTTTGGAGCATGGACGACGCAGATGTTTCTTCCTCCCCTCTCTTCTCTTTGTAGTTGAATATTTATTGGTCTCCCATGGCGGAGATATCAATAATTACCTCGTGTATTATTTTTTTTCTTTTTTATGTGAGTGCCTTGTATGGTCACAAGATTCCCGAAATTGAATACAGACTCCTAAAATGAAGTTGATCCTCTTATTGTCGTCCTCTGCATATGTATACGAGTTATAGCTCATGAGTTATTCCTGAAATCTTGCAAGCTACTCATTTCCCGGAAAAATTGGTTTACATAAAATTCAAGTATTGGGGAAATGCATACACGAACAGACCTACAGATAAATGCTAAAAGTTCTATGTCGATACTACAAGTTATCAATGATGATACTTTTCTTTTTCTTTTTCATACATTTTCTTCAGGGGCCGATGCATAATGTCAGTGATCCCCAGAGCGAGTATCTCAGACGCTCACCCTACTTCATCTACTTTTAAACTTATACTGTCTACTAATGATTGCCGAATCAATATTTTTCCCGAAATTTATTTGACGACTCTTATCAATTTAACTTCACTTAAAGAAAATTGAGTTTGACTAGTGACAAAATTATTTGAGCATCAAACTAAACTTGTAAACCGACCAATGTAATGGAGCGATCCGTCTCCTCCACAACTACGTGCATTTTAGTGTCCTAGTTGGTAGGCATCAGTACATATGTGCAACGTTTAGTACATCAGAAAAATTGTTACGTAGCCTTATATCCTCGTGATTCATAAATCTAAGTCTACTACCAAAAGACATGAAATGCATTGATATTCCTGAAAATAAAAATGAACTACATCTGTTTCCACAAAAAGAATAGAGTTTACAGTTTAAAACTTGCGTTCATCTCGAAATATCAAAGAAAAAACATGGTGAAAATAAACCTGACCTAAACCTGGACGATTTTAATTATCAAGGTATTGAATTCTATGACTTATAAATTTAAACATTGAACCAACGTCTTATTTCCCAACCATTGTTGACAACTCTACACTAATATATTAATACAAAGCGTCACATTCAAGCCAGAACCTGATATATCTTGGAACCCATGTATTACCTCGAACCTAGTGTTGATTTAAGCCCTCCCTCAAGGCTGTTCAGAACGCTATTAATGGCAGTTCAAAGATCAACTGTCAGCGGTAGATCTCAGAACTAACACTATCTCTGAACTACCTGAACTAAGGTACAAAAGGTTCTCCTCAACGAAATTTGAAGAAGTTCCAGAAGTCGGCTTACTTGTCGGCTGCGGAGGACAATTTGCTTATCGCCGGGTTTGTGTGGCTCGAAACCTAACCAGACTTGCTTCCCTTCACCGTCCAAGGTGAAGCTATCGCACGCCGAACCATCTCTGCAAGAGACCAACACGAAACTGAATCCTAACTCAAAAAAATGTTAGTATATGCCTTATGCTTGCAGCGCTGTATAGAAATACCCCATACGGTAGATTGATGGGATAAATGAACAAGAGGGAGGAAATGAGCGAGGGATCGCCTGCCTAAATCCCTGATACCATGATATGGAAGCCAACAAGACGCTAATTTTACATTAAGAATTAATGCGCGCGTCATCATAACATTTGAGGGACTCATGTCTAGTGTAATTAGGCTTCGAAAGTTACCCAAAACATAGTGAAGCTATCCCTATTTCAAAACAAATATCGTATTTGGACGTTCTAGTTATACACTTATCAACCCTATAACGACTGAATCATTTTTTTCAATAAAACTGCATCTATTTCAAAACCAAAAATTATCTTCAGTCTCATGAACATGCGATTTAAACCAACTTAACTCGAGAACCGAGTGATAGACTTATAACCAAGGAGCCCTCTGAAAAACACCCCAGCACGATAAGAGCACCTTCCCTTAACAAGCTTAATTACGTTACCGACTAGTGACTTATTCAAGGCTAATCTAGGCCCGTCGCAGCACTCATCATCACAGGGGCCACCTAACGAGAAGCTCCAAAATCACCTCCCCGATCGACTCAAACCACAATACATTTGCAATATGACTGTCCTTAGTTCTGTGCGAAAAACTAGCGCCAGCTTTACGGAACTGAACCATAGAGCACCACTAGTTCATGCAGGATTAAAAATATAGGGTTAGATTAGGTAGACTACAAGCTCATTTTGTTTTAATTGAAGCTTTAAATACATAAAAAATCAATTTGAGTAATTTTTTAACGAATTAGTAATACACAGCCAGTCAGATGCAGTGCTTCGACTCGTGAAAATCGCATCACAAAAATATGGGAAATGAGCAATGGTGCTCGAGAAGATGTTTGACCCCTCTACCAAAAAGTATTAATGGAGATGTCAAAAACGAGCAATGCCTCACCCCAAAACAAAAGTAAATAATGCATCGTCACAGTCAGCGATGTCAAAACTGTTGTAGGTAACTTGAGAAATTTCCGGAAAACGCTACATCGTTTGAAAATGATGAGGAAAGATTTATAGGGTGCACCGGTAACATCCATGCATTGAAAAAATGAACAACTGCTGCAGTACGAAGGAAGACAAATTCTAGACACAATACTGGGGAGAACGTCAGATGCGTTGAAAAAATTACTAACTGCTGCAGCGAGAAAGAAGATAATTTTTCACTTCCTCTGCACAGGGGGTCATGATGCAGTAATGCTTGCTCTAGCACGCACCGACAGAACGAAGGCCTCCCATAGTACCTGTGTTCGAGAGCGGCCACCACGAAACCGTGAGAAGCGAGCTGGCAGCACACAGAGCTGTAGAGGCTACGGTTAGCAGACAGGCCGTGAGAGAACACAATCACTGGCAGCTTCACTTGGCCAGAGAGCAGGGGACTGCACCAGATGCTAGGCACCACACTCGTACCTGTCCTTCAAACCTTAGCATTAGTTTGGGCACATCCCTGGCCACACTGGTGTGCCGCCTTGTCAGACATGCGTTTAATCTTCCTTTCCCAAGAGCAGAATTCTGTCTCCAGGGATCGAACCCAGGACCTCCTGACTAAGAAGCACGCACGCTATCACTTGCGCTACGGGCACACAGAGCACACGTCATACACAATTGCAATACCTTTATTTATACTGGGCAAAATAATAGTACATCACACCAGATGCTCAGTACCGCCTTGGTACCTGTCATTTACAGTTGGAATAGGTACCTAACTACCTTATGAGACAATTTATATAGTGTAACTATTATAGTTAAAATCATGGTTTAAAGCTTTCTACCCAAATGAGGTGGTACTCAATAAGGGCAAAAAGAAGGGCCCATTCATAATAGAATCAAGAGAATTTATGCACAAGGTGCGTTCCCACGTAGATTTTCCTGCACATAGAAAGAACTAGTTTCGAATTAAGAAGAAAATGCTAAGAAGATGTAGTGAAAGAAATGTGAAAATTGAAAGAAATTAAGTGAGCATGAAAGATGAAAGTCCTGAAGGCCTATTCACAACTGAGGTAACCTAACAGTGCTCCCTGGGATCATCAGTGTCCCTTGAGATTGCAAGTTTCCACAGCATACAATAGACAAACCTAACCCTATTGCCAACCCTAGGCCCCCCCCCCTCGAGATGGCCACCACCATGAATGCAGGGTTGATTACATGCAAA
Organism: Orchestia grillus; assembly: GCA_014899125.1. Taxonomy (NCBI): domain Eukaryota; kingdom Metazoa; phylum Arthropoda; class Malacostraca; order Amphipoda; family Talitridae; genus Orchestia; species Orchestia grillus. The sequence goes on from VOMN01140600.1 coordinate 11,694, forward strand.
GTCCTAATGCCGAGCATGATTTTCAACTGTATACATAATACATATTTAATTCACATTTGATATTATATTATTATTTATTGTCCATTTATTCAGAGGTAAGAAACTTAGGATGAATGCTAGTCAGGAAAAATCAATGCTATCATATGGCCTACAAAAAAAGAGGCTGAACTACTAAAACTCAAAAATTCTGTCATCTAGCAATATACAGAGTGTTCCAAAAAAATGTACCCCTTTTTTTG
>VOMN01140613.1:0-30009 GCA_014899125.1 Orchestia grillus
ACAGCTGCTGCCATGTAAAGCTGCTGCCATCTTACTAGCGCCGTGCTGCGTGTCCGGTGCAACTGCTCGGCGGCCTCGGAAATATTTCTATTTCTACCATGCAGATTAAAGCAGATTCACTTGGAACAGATTGAAATTGTATTTTCTGGAAATATTTATTCTAGTATTTTACAATTATTGTTGCGATTACGTTTGCAAAGGAAAACGGTGTTATGATACAAAAGCTAAGAAATTTTCAATTAGTTAGTCTACATTAACGAAAACATTGCAGAGGTTCGTTTAACCATCTCAGTCGTCGTTGCTTCGTATTATTTATGATTGACATTTTTATGTAGCTTTCCGTTGACTTTTTTGATGTACTATTAATGAAGACGAATTAATGTGGGAGTTGGAACTGGAAAATATTTGAGATAAACCTATGGAAATGTGCGAAACTTATAGGTACTCCAAAATTATTCGAAAGTACCCGCACATTAGTGTGGGTAAAACTACAGAGACGTGAATGCATGCAAACTCGAGCGTGCTACATAGAGCACACCCAAGAATGAGTCATACAACCTCTTCAAATATGGCGTCTCATTTGCATGCGGTTGCCCCGACTGCAGTATTCACATCAAGCGATTACGAGCCGTGTTGCAATAGGATTGTTTTGTCGTCATGGGCGCCCGCTGACGAAACCTCCGTGCTTGCGGTCAATTAAGATTTGGTCTTGAGTATCCGGCGCGTTCTCTCAAGTTCTTGCGCTGTGCGTTGAAAGGTGAACCCTTCCGTGACCAATGAATCGCACCCGAACCTCAACTGCAGTACCATGTCATGTATGAGCCACAGCTGCAGTACCATGTCGTGTATGAGCAACAGCTGCAGTGCCATGTCGTGTGTGAGCGACAGCTGTAGTACCATGTCATGTATGAGCAACAGCCGTAGTATCATATCATGTATAAGCGACAGCTGTAGTATAATGTCATGAGCAGTAGCTGTAGTATCATGTCATGAGCGACAACTGTAGTACCATGTCATGAGCGGCATCTGTAGTACCATATCATGTATGAGCTACAGCTGTAGTATCATATCATGTATGAGCGACAGCTGTAGTATCATGTGTATGAGCGACAGCTGTAGTTTCATATCACGTATGAATCAATTTGAGAGACGGGTGTAGTTTTATACCACATGAGAATCATAACTGAGCGACAGCTGTGATCTCATATCATATATGAACTATATATGAGCGACAGCTGTGGTTTCACATCCCGTATGAGCTACAGTTTCATCACGCTCAGGTGAGTGACGTGCTCCTTTTCTTTTGAGGCTCCCTGGTTCTCTCAGCTGTAAGTAAGAAATTGAGTGTGGCAACGAATGCGTTGTTTGTAACTATTCGCTCTCTGTCAGCTATGCCCTTTTGGAGCACACGTATATAATTTTGACTGGAAAGTTTACCTGACAATTCACTGCTTCTTCGTTATCGCTTTTTTCATTTAGGCGTTGGAAGCGCGGTAGTGAAGGATCGTATGTCTGCACTCAAGAGTACTGACTCTCAGGGAATATTCTCCGATGATGAGCGCCTGCTCATAGATGTAAGAAATGATATTCTTTGTAAGTGCCTTAGTGGATTAAGTGTGCCTCACTTCGTCTTCTCATCATACGTCATTTATTCATTAAAAACTCCATGATATTTTAATGAAGATTTACGCTAGGTTTCCTTTTGCACGCTGACAAAAAGGCCCCATCTCATTTTCTTCACTTTTTAAGTTGCCTTTCCCATGGAAAATGTTCGCAGAGCGTTATTTCCCCTTTGAACCCATTTAACAATTCGTGCTAGCTTTTCTTTATACGCTGGCAAAAAAAATCATCTCGTGTTATTCTCGTTTGAAATCGCGTACACTTGTTCGGTTAAGCAACATTGTGATCATGTACACTTCAAAACGACCATCACACTGTCGTCTCCACGGTACCTTCGAAAGATGTCGATGTTTGCCGCGGAGACCTCAAAACGATCCTCGGTCGGAGAGCAACATGTTCACCGGGATACCTCCAAACGATGGTTTCTGGCGCTGGTGCCGGCGTTGCAGGTGGGGCCGGCGATGCTGCATGAGTCACCTGGACACCAGAGAGCGAGTGTGCCTGCGTTGCTGCTGTGTTCTACAGGAGGTCAGCGCAGGCATGATTCATTCCTGCTTGGCTTTTTTGGGCATCACGTCTTGCGAGTCGGACTTCTTAAACCCACATCCATGTTATAACGTCTCTAGTTTGTTTGTTTTTCGTTTCTCATTGGATTTTACTACCGTGTTAAAGTAAAGTACTCATAGTAAGTACTTTCAAATATCGCCCGCTTTACTGCCCGAATTCGGCACGCTCAGTATAATTACGTTCTCCTGTTCAACGTGTTTGTTCAGACAAACATGCAGCTTACTAACGTGTAAAATTATCCCGTTTTTTTGTCTGATATTGCACCCAACGTGGCATTGATAAGCCTGCAAAATATAGTAAATGCGAGTCAATTGCAAAATAATTAAGGCAGTCGAGAGTTATTGGTGTCGAGCGGGCCGAAACGAATGGTTTTGACGAGCAGAGGCCGAGGCCCTGCGACGGGCGCTTCAGCTTGTGAGGCGATGGAGCTCACCACTTCTGTTCATGCCAATTGTCACGCTTCGTAACTCCTGTGAGTGCAAAAACTAAAGAAGATGCCCGTTACGTCACGTTGCGGGAGTTTTGGTTTCTTGGCAACGAAGTGCCATTTTCTCATTCTTTTTGTTGCAGACGAATAGAAAATGCTCATTTTTCATACGAGACTTTGTTTCTGGATTATGCTTGTATTATGTGTGTTACTGGTGTCAGATTGAAGAAAGGCTAATTTCAAGATTCACTTGACTGACCACGAAAGCGAAAGCAAAATCTTAGCATTAAAATTATTATTTTTATGTTTTCTTCATGTCGTTTCGTTACAAAGAAATGACACTTTTAATAACCCGGCCTCTCATCGAAACAAAAGTGAAACTTGATTACATGTGTAAACATCAAATGGGAGGTGGGTTGGGAGGGGGGAGAGACGAGGGTAGGATTTGGGCACGTGACTGCGCATGGAAACGACGCGTTCGACGTGTCTTCCGCATCAAAGTTTGGATCTTTCGGAACGACGTTGCGACGTCCGGATGCGAGCGTGCGAGCGACGACTACGTGAGGGACGGGCTCACGCGGTGCCCTCACGGCACCGTTCCTTTAACTCCTTCAAAACGTGACCCTTTTAGTAGTTAGTTGCCCATCCCATGTCATCACGACCCTTTACATTTGTAGGTGGCCTGACCACGCGCTAATGTTTATTGGCGCTGGTACATTTTGAATATTAATCACGGCAGAGCGTGCTATATAATGTGCGTGCTGTTGGCCCTCCATGAGCAACAGATAGGTTCATGACCCCTCTTGGAGGGTCATGAGCTTAGGTTTGGGATCCTTTGCTCTGCATGTGTCGGGCTTGCGTGCAAGGGATAGCGAGTTTTAGTGAAAAGTCAGGAGGAGGAGAGTGAGTAGAATTAACTTCTTTTAAAGTGATCTTTGATTTCGTAGGACTGGAAAAGGCTATGCCTAGGTCATATATCCTTCATATTTTTCAACTTACTGGTAATTCAATGGCGGACTGTATGGTTAATAAGCATCTATTTCACGATAGTTTCTACAGCAGGTTATATGTTTTCTATGTTTCTACTTAAAATGATTCGATAGCAATGATATCCTTAATACATATCTATTTCTCTATTTCGTGGCGGACTGTATCGTTCACCTGTTTTTATGGCATTATGCCACTCTATGACGGGAACAACGCGACATGTTCTGCCCCCCCTTCCCCCTCCCCCTGTCCCATGGGAGGTGCAAGGGACCCACACTGGCGGTGGTGTGTTTCTGTACACTGATTCAGGATATGAATGAAAGACTGCCGTCGCCTCGCCCACGTCGGAAAAGAAGTAGGCGGTGCTGACTCACTTTCTTTGCAGTCCTAGGCATAAATGGCCGATCTCGTTAACGAAGATAAAATCCTTCGGAGATGCGTTATGAACCTGGAGTGAAATGGGTGATGATGATTATGATGCATTTTGTTGCGTAAAAATAGCGTACCCGTGCCGTCTGAAATGACGGCACATCTCACTTCAAATAATGAAGTATTCTGTATCACTGATAACGGACTGCCATCTCTGACGCAGCTTCGCTGATTAAGAATTCGTACCCGAGAATCTAGATCCGGCAATTTTCTCTTATCTAATTCCATCAGTGCGTAAATAAATGGTTCCACTCACAGAGAAGAAAAAATGTGTTAACTTGATGTTTATTATTATATAATACGCGTAATTTTTACTTACTTGGGTGGAAACTAAGGGCTGCTTTAAAACTAGTTCACTTGTACATCTTTCATTCATGTGATTTGTTGCAGAATTGAAGAGGTAAATATAAATACTACAAAAAATATTCAAAAAATATTCAATGTATTTTTTTATCTTTCACTTAGTATGTATCAAAACAGTTTCTGAGCTTTATTTTGTGTTTAAGCATCGCTTACATTATTAAACCAAGTGCATGACGAAAAACTATACGACGACTTTCCTAGCGCCGTTCACTACATCTTCAGAATTTTACGTGTATTTACTGTAGCTACGGAAGGCTTCGGAGCTTTTGTGCTCAACTTTCACGAGAGAAGTTTGACGATTGGCGCATCGTCTTCTGTAGCAAAGTTTCCTGATTCAAGAGTCCCTGGTTGCTCTGTTAAGATTTTCTGCATTTAACCGAGGAATGAAAGACATAAATAAGGATCCAAAGAAATCTACCCACCGTTGTAATGCGATAATTTCTCAACGAACGACCCCGCTTATGCGTCTACACTGCCAGCAAGCGTCATCTACCCACGGTTAATTTAATAGTTAAACTACACTTTTGCATGAGATGAACACGTTTAAGGCTATTCATTTTGCGACTGTTGAATCATAAACAGCGAGTACGTTTTTTGGGAACCCTCTGCATACGTGCCGGAACTCAAGGAGCGGTGGTCCCATTTGGCCGACGACAGTTGAGACCTTTCGTTTGGCTGGAAGGAGAGGAAGAACTCACTGTATTTATTTACGCACGTAGCGCTGCTTTAGTGTGGGAAGCCGTGTTGGTGAACTGGACTACCACCGTTTAGAATGTGTGTTGGCCTAGACAGCAATGGTGGTGTTAGTAAAGAACCTTTGAACTATCGTCTAACTCGAAAATGTTTCGAGCCCGTCTTTATTTTCTTTCATCAAATTACGGGGAAGGCATACCGGAAGAAAGTAGCGTATTTCATTCAAAGCGGGCTAGAAAAAAGAAAGTGTAAGTGCTTGTTGAGATGCTACGAAAGCAATACAAATGAATCATGTCTAACATTTTACATGACAGCGTAAGAGACAAATGACTTGATTATTTCTTTCTTAGCTTTCGCGCAATTGAACGGATTTTGGTTTTCTGGTGGGGGAGGACTGGAGAATTGAAACACAATCTCGGGTCTCGAACTTATGATGACTAAAAACAAACCAATGAATATGCACGGGCTATTTCGGGATCTCTTCCGTTACGAAAATTTCTTTTTAATAGAAATTTTGTTTATCATGAAAACCAATGACATTAATAAACTACACATTTTTAGTTGAGCAGTTTTACAAGCCTGAACAGATTTTATATTTTTAATATATAACTTACTTCTATTGAGGATAATTGACCGTCACAAAATAGTATTTTATTGGAATTTTCATTATGAATTGAATTTATTCTTCTATAAAATGTAACAAGAATATGAATAAGATTCCACATTTATGATAGTCTGTAAATGAAGATGTACATGAAGATACCGTACACGAATACCCATTTATATGCATACACCTATGCATAAAAACACTCTATACATGCCGACATTGCTATGCAATAACTTGAACTTGTAAGAAGTAGCAGCGCTTCGTGAACGCCAGTTCACTTTCAAGACCTAAGGTAAGGAATGGTGAGCGGCCGAGCAGCGACCCTTAGTTCCCCACTCCATAAATTTCAAATCCACGGCACCGCGTCCTAATGGTGAAGCGATTATCGTCTTTTATGTATATTTTTTAGTTTTTGTTAGCAATTGCGATTTCGTTAGTTACGGTATCCGATCTTTCAATATCCTGAGGTCAACAAGACATTTCTTCGCGTCAAATTTCCACAAATAGTTTGTTCTCAATAGAAGATGTTGAGATATTTAAATGCGAGGAGTGTGAGGTCTTTCTTGTGCGTTGTAGAACTCTGGGAGGGAGATTTTGATGAAAGAGTATTACGTGTTATGGTGGAACTATCATTATGTGTGTATGTTCGTATGTATGTTGATTGTTTATTATGATAATTATTGCTGATATTTTCATATTAAAGGTATCTCTGGTCTGCATGAGGATACTTAGCGTTTACATCAGGTTTCGGATGATGTGATTTTTTTTAGTTTTTGCCAGTGAATATTGTTCAAGTTGAACTGAAACGTTACTTTCTGATCATCGAAGGTAGGGTGAAGAATTCATTAAATGACAAATCTTGAGCCACTCCTCACAGAGATTTCACCTCCCAATTGTGTAGGCTTCTATCGAGTTATTGCCTTCTGCTTCCCTCAGTGTACCGCTCGTCCGCGTTGGCAGAATCACCCCATCCTCGGCTGCTATTTTTTTACCACGCGTAGTTTTGAGAATTCCTTCTTTGCTTAATAATTCCTTATTTAGTACGCTCGGGAGCTGTCGGGTTATGCCGGGAGAGGTCAGGAAGGGAAGAGTGAACGCGTCTCAAGCATCTGTCAAAGGGAAGACGTGACGAGCTAGCTCCCTCCAAATCTGTGAAATACAACTTGGGTAAAAACGAGTCAACTCATCTTTTGTGTGCGGGGGAGTAGTGGGTCATTGCGGCTAATTTTATGCGTCATTAAGTCAGCTCTGCGGCAGACACACAGGTTTTACTTTCATTTAAATTACCTTGATGTTGAGCTGCTGCAGTGGTTATCGCTGCAATCGGACCCCTTTGATCAATTGAATGAGAAAGGCAATGCTCGTGTGTGTGTGTGTGTGCGGGGGAGGCGCAGAGGAGTGTGAGGGGAAAAGGAGAAAGGGGGGATGGGCTAGAGTCAAGTCTCCAGTGTGGTGTGGGCAGCGTGGCAAGGCCGGGCATCTCTATCCATCCCACTCCATGCAGCACTGCTCCACTCCAACTTGCACCGTTTGTGCGACTCATTGCGACTGCGTGGTTGGAATGGACAATCAGCTGAAATGAGGCGACTTGCGCAACTCGGGGCGACGTGGTTTGAAGGAATCATCAGCTGAAATGTAACGACAAGAGCAGCTCCAAATTGTGGACTTCAAATATATAATGGAACGTAGAACTCCGTGCCTTAACATGACATGAAATCATGCATGAAAGATTAGCTTGCGCTCAAATGGGCAAGACAATACACTGGAGCATTTTACCTTGTGCACTGCACTGCACTGCAGTGCGGTGCGCGTTGACGCCATCTCAAGGCTCGCCGTAGAGGACGCTATAACTTTTCACACGAAAGCATTAGCTTTTGACGAACTGAAGAGCTCATTTAATTTAAGTTGATTTTTAAGGGGCTTCAGTGTGAATCGTATGAATGCGGGCTGAACGTACACGGTCTGCTGCGGGCAAGTTGTAAGATGTTTCATTGAGTGCTTCAGTAGGCCTAACTTGGGAGGTGATGCAAGTAGAAAAAGTCGTTCACTAGAGCCGTAGCCAGGTCACTCGGTGGTTACGATGCGATAGCCGGTGTCGCTGTGTTCACTGAGTTGTTTTTTATCTGAGTTCATTATAGGGTGACTATCATGCGACTGGACTCGCAGGTAACTTGATTAAGCGACTGGACTCGCAGGTAACTTGATTAAGCGACTGGATCGCATGTAACTTGAGGCGACTTGATTAAGCGACTGGACTTGCAGGTAACTTGAGATGACTTTATTAAACGACTGGACTTGCAGGTAACTTGAGGTGACTTGATTAAGCGACTGGACTCGCAGGTAATTTGGGCTTTCTTTATTATTTGGCCGGGCTAGTACGTAATGTGGGTTAACTGTATTATTATTTGACTGAACCCATGGGTATTTTGATGTTACAGACTGGACCTGTTCGTAATTTAACTGCATTTGGCTGGACTCATTTCTAATTCTAGTTGACTTAAATATTTGACTGGATTCGTCCCATGTTTGTGTTGGCAATATTCTATGACTGAAGTCGTACGAAGTAATTCTGTTTAATTTTATTATTTGCTTGAACTCGTGGTTCGTTAGAACGGTTATTGCATTATGCTTGTAGTTTATTTCCTCCTTGAGATAAAGAAACTTCTTGCTTTATTTTTAGATTGAAATTTTGCATGAACTAGGCCACTGGTACCTGCCCTATTTAAGAGCCTCCGTTTTCTAAAAACTAAGCCTGCTGCCTTCAAGGAACAGGAGTATATCGATCACGTATGAGCCTCGCAGTGCGGTTGAAAATATGTACGGCTGTCGCTCTTGTATGATTCATCAGTAGCGTGTTTAGTATTAATTTTGTGTGTCTTACGCCTTATTATTCATTCTACCACCATTTATATCGTCTTTCTGTCGGAGCTAAACTGTTGTACGGTTCATCGATATCGTCTGTATCTAATACTAATAATATTTAAGGTTGACGTATCTAGTCTTCATCCCCTCGAAGCGTACACTGTAGGATAGGCCATAAGCAATAGTGTCAAGTTATTTAACTTTGTCGATCTCATGGTACAGGGACTGGCGTTTCCGAGGGACACTCATGGGTTACTTCTGCTCTAGCTAGACCAACAGGACTCCTGTCTTTCGTGCCTGCTTTACTTCTTTCTGTTTTCATGACTTCACTTATTGTTCTTTATTTTTTCTCCCTCTTCTTTTTTAATTTACTGTTTCTAAAAACACAGTTGCGAGGAAACACACCTGTGCATAATTTCACTTTTTATAAAAGTCCATACTAAATAGTCCCCTACTTTTTTTTATCACATTTCATGTGGATAGGGAACTTAAACTAACTAATGATCTAATCTAACCCAGTCTTTTTTAGCACCCTTTGTTAAGAATATAAACATGCACGTCTCAATGCTGGAGCCTGCGTACGATCTCGCGAAGCACTGCTCATGATTGCCTTCAGCGAGGCCGCACTTCACACCCAAGTGTCAGATGAGGCTCCTCTGAGCAGCGCCACTTGAAGCTCTGGTGAGATAACGCTCCATCTCCAGCAATGGGAAGTGATACAAGCTCATGCGCTTGTAAGATCATCGGTTAGTTGCGAGTTTTCTCCTTCTTTTCCTGGAAATTTCTTCCCTATGCTACCTGCTGTAGAGAGTATATGGTGCGTTAATGGTGGGAGAATAATGCGAGTTTATTTAAATGTATTCTTCAAGTGCTGGGTCGTAACATGACGGATGTGCGTCACTAACTCGCTGCTACTACCACCACCACATATGTGAATAGGGGCCATTTTTGCGTACCGGTATGAGTCACGATTTTTTAATTTTGCGATTTTTTTCTAGAGTTAACTTGCTATCTGAAATGTTTACATAAGCATTTGTATTTAATTACTAGGAAAAGTTGCTTCGATTTATTTAGCGGTGTAGCGGAAACTTGAAAAGTATTGAAGAAGAGAATAGATAGAATTGGATACCTTTTATGAAGTAGGTTCTGTTCCTGTTTTTTAACTTAGAACTTTGCGGTAAAAATATCTCAATTGCGTTTATAATTTCTGCCGCTTGTATGACGGACTGTAGGTTTAAGGCCCTGGATGGGAAGCGTGGGGTGGCGCTGCGGCGTGCTGGATTTTGGGTGCAAAATGGACGAGCGTCGACAATTTTTCGTTGCTGGGAACAGGCTATTCATGGGTTTTGAATCTAGCTTAATCCTGGGATATAAAAGGTGTCCTAAAATATGCATTCACTCACTGAATGCCGAAGTCAAGATAAGAGTCTAACGGATTAAATTAAAACACGTATGATTAAAACAACAACGAAATAACATTAATTTCAAATGAGATAATAACCAAAATACACGAGTAATGGGTTGCAAAAGAGCGAGTACATGTTTGAGGACATTTTAGCGTCGGTGAAGATGGGAAACCGTGCGTCTCAGAACTGAGACTGTCGTCTGCTAAACTACAGAGCAGGGAGTCCTTCGCGTGTGAGAACTCACCAGCGCTACTCCGTTTATTCCGTTTATGGTCGACGCGGTAAAAGTGCATTGGTGAAATTAGCAACAAGCTGCGATGACTTGAAATACAACTCACGCACAGAATCAAGCACAAACCAATGGAGCCAAATATCTCGTGCAACAACTTTTTATTTCTGTTTATACTCTTGCTTTTGGTTGGACTTTACTTGGCTTTGGCGAAATTGTTCTCGTGGGGAAACTCGTGAGCGCCAATCTTGAAGTTATTACTGCACTTATGATCGACACATTTGGTACCTCAACTTTTTATTTCCGATTGAACCCTCATTTTTGACTGGGCAGAGAAGACAGTCACAGCTTCAAAACTTGGCATTTTTAGTCAACATTAAAGGTTTTTGGCCGCGCTGCTTGTCAGTTCACTGCTCCGTAACAGAAAAAAGCTCTTATTCAAATTATATACACTGATAAATGAAATTTTGCACGATGCTCTAAAAGCAAAATGCATGCCACACACAATTACAATACAAATGCTAAGTTTCGTAGCAGTAATGGCTATTTTCCGTTGCTTTACAGGAACAGGAATTAGGCAATAAACAAACTTGATTTCCAGAACAATTTTATTTGTCAGTGAAGCTGGGATTTTCATATTGGGGGCCCCGCCTTCGGTCGTTTCGGCTAAATCGTGATCGAATATTCGGTCCCTTATTTAGATTTCCAATTATTAGAATTAGTCGCGGTTATTGAGAAGCTGAATTTTTTTAACGATTGTGGCATGGTCGTGTACCGATACTGTGAGTTCGCTATGATTTATACTGTTGCATTGAACATCAACGTGAATAACAGGTTCCGACTGCTCTCAAAACGGGGGCACTGGGTTGAAGTTTTCTAACCAGATACGTTAAAAACCCTCTCACTCTTCAGCGATAATTACTGTATGTTAGTCCGTCGTCATCGGAAAGGCATGTGCCTGTGAACGAGAATATCGGCAGAGAGAGCAGCGGTCGGAGTGTTGGTTCAGGTGAGGCAGGCAAGGTCGTCAGTCTGGTGGCTCCCAACCGTTCAATTCCGGTGCGGTTTTTGGCTGGTAGTCCTGGTGATGCTTGCCTATGTTGGGGCTGGTCCTAGTGATGCTTGGTTATGTTGATGCCAGTCCTGGTGATGCCTGGCTATGTTGGTGCTGGTCCTGGTGATGCGTGGCTATGTTGATGCTGGTCCTGGTGATGCGTGCCTATGTTGGGGCTGGTCTGGTGATGCTTGGCTATTTTGATGCCAGTCCTGGTGATGCCTGGCTATGTTGATGTTAGTCCTGGTGATGGTTGCCTATGTTGATGCTAGTCCTGGTGATGCTTGCGTATGTTGATGCTTGCCTATGTTGATGCTGGTCCTGGTGATGCTGGTCTTGGTGATGCACGTCTATGTATAACGCGAGGTACTTGGGATTTTGACCTTCCAAGTGCAGGTATCGCCACCACGTAGTAGATAATTATCGATGGAGCGGCGAAAAAGGTTCATCTGGGTATTTAGTTCTAGCGTCCAGTGACCGTTACACACAAATGGTGCAGTCCTCACTACGGGTGCTCTCAGTTGTGAGACACTCTCAGTCCAATACTTTTTTGCCGGAGGATTTGTTATTATCTGTAATTTTGTGTACGTATTTCCATCGTAAGTAGTTCCATGAGTGTATCGATGGGGCAGCGAAAAAGTTCGACCGGGCAGCGTCTGGGGCGGCTTCTGCGAGTGGTGTCGGCACTGGTTGCTCGTTTTGATGGCCCATGGACGAAAACTTATAGACCCAAGTTTTGAATTTTGCGATTGTTCCATATAATATGAACCAGAAAACCAAACGTGCTGAAGCGTCTAACTGAGCGATGTAACACTCTACAACGCGAGTTTAGGTGTCCTAAAATGGAATTATAAGAAGTGAATTACAAGGGGCGGTAAGGAATCAATGGTGAGTACGTTTAAAATAATTCCGTCTCATTTCGCAATTCTCCTCAAACGAGGACCCTGGGATGATATAGGTATAAAAATCAATAGTTTAGCTTTGCATGTTCTAAGCAACGCTCCCGCTCTGCAGCAACAGATAGCGTTGTTTAATCAACTTTTAATAGCTTTAATTCCAGGGAACAGTCCATAAAGATGTCTTAGGTCTCGATAGATTTTTCAAAACGATCGTTCGAGGTACATTTGAATGGAAGTTGGGCTCACAGTAATTAAAAGCAAATATTTCTATGGGAATTTCTTTTTGAGCAAGACATATACTACTGCAGCACACCCAGCGGTTCCTGTTGAAGCATAAATGCGTATCTAAAGGAACTTAAATAACTAAAAGCGGTGCGCCGCGTAAACTTATGGGGATCAATTACCCGCTAATTTGTCATCAAATTACGCGAATACATTGAAATTGTCTGACCTTTGCTTAGTCAATTTGTTATAAAATGTAGGCCAGTGTTTCTGAGCTCGCCGCTGGCATTAGCGCGAGTTATTTTCCCTTTACTTACTGCTGGTTCTGAACGAATCGCTGCTTCCTCACTGCTGGCACCGAACGCGTCGCTGTCACGCCGCTGGCGCAGACAAGAGGAGCGCGTGTCCCTGTGGAAGGCGCCATCAAGAAGCCCCCTCGCACGGGGGCAGCAGCCGCGGCCCTTGTGGTGGTGCCGCGGGCTGGGGACGGCGGTGCCAGTGTTGTCGGGCTGTGCGCTGCTCACCTGCCTGCCTGCCGCGCCCTGTGCCGTGTCTGGGGTGTCCTGGTGTGGGCCTCGTAGTATGACACGTGTGCCGTGCATGGTGTGTCCCTTGTAGAATGTATTGTATGCTGTGTGGAGGACGTGTGCTGCACCATAAAACCTTTATTCATTCCAACACGTTTTACCGTTGGGTTTTAAGTGCCTTACAACTATTGGTGTGGGGGGGGGGTGTGAGGAGTGTGTGGTTTAAACTTCCTTTTCCAAGGGAAGTACTCCGCAGTCGCGTGGAAAGCCCCAACGTGTTGGAACAATTCACACATTTATTCTAACACAATTCGTGTTAGAATAAAGGCATTTCTTGTTGTTTTAGCATTTGAAGTGTAACCTCACGTGATAAGGAGATGCTTTGCAGGGGCATCACTCCGTGTTTGTTGCATTGGCGCAGGTTAGAGGTTGTGTGGTCCGACCCAACCTTGCCAATTTAATGGAGGNCTCATTTAGTATATTTTATTCATACCCTTTGAAATATTTTCCCCATTAATATTCCTCATCCAGGGTATGTTATATCTTTATGCCGCTACTATTAATGGTATTCATTATGCAATTTCCCGTATTGAAATAAAATTTAATATTAATTTGTACTTTTTCTGACGACGTTGCCATATTTTACAGAAACAAGCTGTTAATAAACTTAGCATCTCTGGTGGAGTTTGCTACGTTTCTGTTTCCCTCCTCTCTGCTGGATTTTATTATTATTGCGTCTACATCCCGATGGATTTTATTTTCCTTCGTCTCGATATCGCGGTGTTTTATTTTCGTTTCTACCTCCCGCTTCACTCTGTAATTTGGCGTCAGTTTTACTCGCTCTTCGAGTAGATTTAAGTGTGATTATCACCTGTGAGGTGTTATCAAGCATCGCTGACTCGAACCATTCATTTTTTAATCATTCAGTTTAGTGGCTCGGTTTTTCTATGCTGTTCATAATTTCCCGGTCGCAACTTGCTATTGAGGACCCGTTTCTGGCGTGCAATAGTTGTAGGATTCCATGCTGTTAATTATGCCGTAAGTTATTCTGTCGTTTCTTCCAGCCTTGACTCTCGACATATTGTATGACAGTCCCAGCTAATGCTTGGGATCGAAGCATTGCCGTTGGCATCAAGACTCTCCAGCTTTGTGGAAGTTTTTGCTCTAGTTGCGCTTTGCCCACGGGTTGACCACTCACGGACAAGTATATTAAAAATTCTCATTTTCTAACTACGTCACAGGGATTGCCAAAAGATCGTTCCTCGGAGATGTTGATAAGGAACGCGATTCCTCCTACAATCTCGGGCTTGGACCGACGTTGATTTTCACGTAGTCACGGAGTGTTTCCTTTGTGAAGTAAAAATTAAACCCCTCGTTCTCCAGTTCCTTTCCCTCAGGAGCCCTGACAGTAATTATAGGGCGTTTACAAGCCAATTTGTTGAACGTCAACTTCATAGCGCTAAAGTTTCTTCCCTTTTGTGTCGTCTCGGCATACGCTGGCGACTTATCCAACCATGCTCAGTACCTTACAACCTCTTCATCATAGCTGAGGGAAAAGATTTGTTGCGAGTTAGAGGTTCCTTTAGAGATTTGGGACTATTTGTATGCGAGAGGAGTTGCCTTCATGGATGTTGAGGCGTCTGCCAGGGTCCAGCCCCCTTCTTTCCTTTTAAGAGCGCTTGTCGTTTGCTGCAGCCCTGTTCTTGCGGAGGATGTGTACGGGCAGCAGCACAGTCTACCTCGATGTGCACACCAGCGAGCGCTTAGCAAGAGTAGAGTCGGTTGGTAGATTAGGTCGGTGTCGTGTGCCGACATTGTTATGGTACGTTGAAATTGGAAGGTTTCTATCGTCGGCCATTTTGTGGGCATTTGATTGTAACCATTTTGAAAGTATTTTTACGATTTTGGCATTTCTTTGGCAAATAGCATTAGCAGAGCGATTAGTATTTTTTTCTACAGGTGTTCATGACAACTCGTACGTGAATAATCTCAAGGACCGAATACAAGCTTATCCGTAAATTAAGAGCGATGTTGCAGACACTATATTCTTCTCATGAAGAAGAAAGACGGACCATAAAATTTCGTCTTCGTGAGCGGGCCTCAGAACTTGATACTTGGAAGAGATGCTTTTACAGCAAGATATCATCACACCTCCGAACGCTTTGCCATGAACTTCGTTTGAATTAAAGCGTACCTAATCATGCATAACTTAATCTCCCTCCTTTCCATCGCAGGAGTGGTGGAGACATGGCAATTGCGATGCGTTTTCCATTCTCCATCGACTTCTTTACCATTTATTGGTTCTATTTTTTGTGTTGAGAGACGCCCGCGCTGTCGATACACCTCTTAATTAAGTCCTGTGCTTGAACACTGGTCCCTCATTGGCTTAAATCCTAACATTTTGTCATGGGAGCACATTATGTATGATAATTTATCGATGTAGCACTGCGAATTTTACCTCGCATTTGAAGGGTTTAATTATTTTATCAGGGTCACGAATGTCTCCCTCCCCCTAGGGAATGGAGAGCGTGGGGCTTCAGCTAAATTTAGGGCTCATCAGACCTCCCCTCGGTCCGGGGCTGGCAGACCCGTTTTTGTTGCGTTCTTGTGTGTTTTCGTGTTCGTGTCTTTCTGCTTGAAGTTCGCGTAAATGGCCGTGCCGTTTTTGGTTTTATGCGAGCTTAAGAGCACAATTCGCGTATTATTTTCGTGTTGAGTGCTCCTGTGTGTTGTTGGTGGGAGATCATTTTGTGAGAGACTATCAGACAGCGATGATGCACGGCTGCGAACAGTGGCGTCTCTGATGAATGACAAGTGCCCTTCTCGTAGCTTCAACGCTGCTGTGTAGGGGGTGTTTTTGTAGGCCTTCTTTAGCCTGTGCTTGTTCTTTATGAGCTTAAGAGAAGCATCAAAACATGGCCGTGCAGGTACTTACATCCTCAGGAACGGCCCATAACAGACTCGTAACAATAATCTCACCATATTTATTGGCATCAAAACTACAGGGCCCTATGTAAAGTTCTGCTTATTTCGGATTGCGTCGCATGGCCCATCAATGTACGGTAGTGTGGGCGTGTCGGTCTGCAGCCTGCGGGTGCCACCGCTCGTCCAGCCGCTACTTGAGATGGCCTCGCTCGTGAACGTCGTGTGAAACGTAAAAATTCGCGCTGTTGCACGTGCTGTTCGTTCTGATGTCCGCCTCCAGAGGAAGTTCTCCGTCAGAACACAAGGCAAGAAGGAAATTCTCAGCCCTCGGCTTCGGTGATCCATTTTGATTGCACAGTGATGAATAAGAACACCTCGTGACAAATGTGCGTCCTACCGGAGATTGTGGCATTCTATTATTTTCAATGAAAAACTATGTGAGAAATATTCTCGTTTTCAATAATTCCTTATAGTTTTTCTTAGCTGTAAAGTTAGTGTTCCTCATTTTCAAACTATGAAATTGGAGACTAAATAATGCTACATAAAGCAATTTTTCGCCTCATCAGACAGTTTTCCATATGGTTGTCGCTTAATTACTTCTTACTTTAGATGTTTGGATGTGCTGAATAGTTTTAGCTTGCGAAATGTTAAGGCGTCTTCCTAGTAATTCTTGCATGTTCTGTGCTTACAGCTTTATAGATTAACCTGAAAGCGTTCTTATGACTCAAATTGAGATTTCATTGCTTCATTAAATTGATACTTTGTCAGCTCGAATGCGATAGTGGCAGAGACATGGCTGGCTTTGAATCACCCTGCTGCACTTATAAGAACGCTAACTGAAGTCTGGCGATGTTTATTATTGTTGTTGCTTGACTAATTGGGGGAGAAATGTGCTTCTTGTGAGCTTCTTTGTTTCCTTGCTCGAGCTAATGATGGCAAAAAGAGACAATGCTGCTTCTTCATCTTAGTTGCTTTGCTTTATGGCGTCAGAGGAGAAGTAAAAAGTCGTACGCACGACACCCACTCGCGCACACTACAAGCGTCAACGATTTCTTTTCTCCGCGAGCATGCTGTTTCTGTGGGCAGGGGATCCTGTTTACGAACATACATAATGCATAAACTACTAAATAGTCAGTTGTCTTTGCTCTTTGTAGATCTCATTTCATGTGAATAGGGAGCTTTAAACTCCCTAGTAATCTAACGTCCGTGAGCAGCAGCTCCTCTCATAGAGGAACATCACGTACTCTGTGACCGCCGCACCAGGCGCACCTCAACGATGCTTTGAGCTGTCCCCATTGTAGTGAACATTGTGCGTGGTCGCGTTCCTCTGTACGCGCACACGTATAGCGGTGCGTCTCGTGAGAGGCGTCATTTGAATTTTGGCCCTGTGAAAAGTTTACGGTAGGAGACATGAAGTTGACTTGAATCGAAATTGCATGTGCCTTCTCCAGTTATGGTATAGGGTATTCTAAGAGGAGCACCGGATTTGAATAGAATGTTTTCACGCGATCAGAGCGTGTTGCCCTGTTGTAAATTGACGCATGAGGCACCGCACGTAAATATCTGGGAGAAATACTGATTGCCATCAATTCGAGTCAACCCTCCGAGTTTTGGGCGTACGAATGAATCGTTTTTTAAAATTTCGTTCATAGTTTGGAAGGTTATGCGTACCAAGTGAAAATTAATCCGAGACTGAAGTGTCACTGCGGTACTCAGTGCGCGTTAAAAGAGATAGGAAATACGTTTTCAAACTTGAAGACATGAAATTGTTGCCTAAGTCGAATAAGCCGTTCTGTGTGGAGCACCCAACCTCAGGAGGCACATGATTGGGTTAAGTTAATTAGGTTTGTCTGTCCATGTCATTGGGAGTCGCTACCCCCTACGGGAAAAAGTAGTACGGTTATAATGAAGTCCTGAAAAGAGACCGAATAACAATGAACATCAAAAACTGATGCCCAGTATACACGTAATCTCTTTGCTAGTATGGTCTGTGTACGTGTCTCTTTAATGATCTGTACACGTGTCGCTTCAATGGTTGTTACACCTGTTTCTTTAATGGTCTGTGTATGTGTCTCTTTAATGGTCTGTGTACGTGTCGCTTTAATGGTCTGTGCACGTGTTTTTTTGGCCCGTGCGCGCGGTGCCCCCGTCGCGTGTTGATGTATGTGGGGGGGATGTGTGAGGGCCAGCGACTGACGCTCGTGGTTCTGATGCCCCCACTAAACTGGTTCGCAGTGTCCGCGATTGCCTTGTTACCACTCAAGTCTGCGTATTGTCTCATTCAAAATGGAGGAGGGGGAGAGCACAAAGTTTCTGTCCTGTGCACTTTACGCAGCGAATAAAATTGCAATCTCAAAGCGTACGCGTGGAAAGCACAACGTTTTTGTTCTGATTTTTATCTCGCACCTCGCATTTAACCTTACAGTTAGTTGATGGAATAACAGATCAGGTGCATCATGTGCATTCCTTTAATACGCAGTGCAGATGTTTATGTAGATGTTGTGAGATGAGATTACTTCAGCGCATATAATGAATGTCTAGCTTGCTTGTCCGAACTTATTTTAACTTGTGTGACGGCTCTTACTTATTTTAACTTGTGTGACGGCCTTTTCTCTCCTCCCTGGCAGGGGGAAAAGCACAGTAGTAAAGGTGGTTGCTGAACATCAGTGATAGTGATGCTTACTAGCAGTTCTTCTACTCTCTTGCCCGTTCTACTTTACGTCCACTCGGGAGTCCGTGCGTGGTTCGTGTCTGACGAATGGACCCACGAATGGGGGCCACTTGTCTCGTTCCTGTTGCCTATTATTGCTCGGCTGTCGGTCAACTGGCTCAGTTCGCCGACATGTCACCTTGGACAAGACGTCTCTATAAGTCCTCCAGTTGTGTGCTGAGGGCAGCGGCGGCCGGGATGTTTGACGGCGAGTGAGAGCCCATCCCTTGTTGGGCTCGTTTAACTCTTTATCGTCCAAGTTATTTTCCTGGCGAACCTGCATTCAACTTTATACGAAAACCTAACAGTACCATTGCGGATGTATGTTTGTGTGCATGTATGTATGTGTACAAAAAGGTTGCATTAAACTTTGCACGGAAATATAGCGTCTTTGTGTATGCATGCTTGCAATAGGCTGCGCTTAGCCTTTTGCTAGTGACTGGCAGCATACTTATATAAGTGGATTTTGAAATCCTTATAGACGGTAAAGGGGTACCCGAGCCCATGCTGTGCGTGATCGTACAACTGAGAGAAAAATGGGAAAATATTAGCTGGATATGTACTGAGCGATATACCTTACCGCAGACCTGTAAGTGCTGCACTTACCCTGCTGTCAGAACTACCCCATTAAAAATTAGGGCGCGCCAGGCTTTAGGCAATTCCTCGAAGCGGTGGCAGTTCTCTGACGTATTGTGGACGTTTTGCGCAGATTATCTCCATGATAGAGAAATAAGTTAGTGGCTGCTTGCGGGTCTCGGCAGTAATGTTCTGAAGCGGACATAACAACCGCGCCACTGCGCTGCTGGCCAGTGAACTCTGCGAAATTGACTGCGCCGATTTTAATAGGGTATAAGAGACACCTCGGTCCCGGTTAAACATTTCGCTCATTTACAAAATGAGTTCCCCCTTTCACGATTAAAATAGCCCAATTATTTTAATCTTTTCTAGACGATATTCCTTCTGTGACGTGAACGCAAATATTACGTTGCTCATGTGTAAACTCGCTCCATGAAGCCCCTCACGCACGCATTTCGAGAAAAAAACAATCTAAAGGCTATTAATCCAAGTGAAAAGAGTTGAAGCATGGCCTCAAACTTCAAAACGTTGAAGTGTCGCCCAACTCAAGTTCGGCGCCCCATGTGGAACGCCCTACATCATTTCTCGTCACTCGGCCTTCACGGACGATCGCGGCGGCCCCATGGTAGCGATCTTGCATCTCTCGTCACTCAGCGTACGTTAACACGTACGCCTTGTTCCTTGTGAAAAGTAATCGCTTTGACTCTTCTAAGTTACACAGTCAATTTTTGCGACTCGTGAGGAGAAAACTAAACACAGAATCTCGTCTCGATCGCGTTGCAAGTAGGTGGTCGGTGACATGATGCGGTGGTCCCATGAGCTTCGGTGACTTCACTCGCTCAAGTTGAGCAAATCCTTGCGTGTAATTCGATGCTGCAAGCTCGCATGTTCTCGTCTTCCCAAGGACAGTTGGACGCTCGGGGCCGAGTGGCAGTGCTCTTTAAATTTACCGGCATGTCTCCAGGGCTTCATCGAACGCATCTTGCGCGCACGTTTGGTGTGTGTGTATACTTTGGTGTATGGATTTATGTAAGTATATTTGTATTTTTGTGTATTTATGCACGAGTGTGTGTTTGTGTTTAAGTTTGTATGAGTGTATTTTTTTGTGTGTATATTTCTTGTGCATATTTGTTTTTTGAATTGTTGAAGGGTGTCACCAGGGCTTCATCGTACGCCTGTTTCAGACATTTGTATTCTTGTTTGGAGAGGGAGAGCTGGAGCATGCCGTTTGTCAGATCATTTTATAAGTTAGACATGTGATTAAGTAATTATTGAACGGTGAGGGGTTTAGAAATTTTGTTGAATAAAGAGTTACTAGCCTAGATTTTTATGCTGATATTTGTACTGGTGCTTCAAAATAAATATTCGTCGTCACGCAAAGCAAATGTTTTATTTCTAGGTTACACAAAGTGGTGGTTCAGAAACGATGCTGTGATCGCTACTGTCCCACGTCCACCCGACTCGCGCATCAGTGCTCAAGGGGACGATGTTGGTTACCTCAGCCAATAAAGAGTCCCTTCGGGACTTACATCTTTCGTGCCCACTTCACTTTTTTCATTTTCACATTTTCTTCTGCTATCTCTCCTTTGCCTTTTCTTCATCTACCTTGATTTTCTGCTACCACGATAAAAAAAGCGTAACGAGACTACAAGGTTTTCTTACGTAATGAACAAGCGTTTCGTGGGAGCTATTCATAAAGACTCACTAAAGTGCTGGCACTCGAAGATTGGTGGCGCTTGGTGTGAAGTTCCTGTTCCATCCCGCGGAATAAGTGTAAATTGAGTGGATAGGCTGCTAATGTGATGGTCAAATCGACCCTGCGCGTTCACTTTTTCCTCGTGACCGACCCACGATATTACTAGTTTGCTCTAGTGTTGCTACCTTAGGTGTTTCAGAAGTATATTTTTTAAATTACGTTTTTGGAGTACTGCCACCTCTTTTGTTTTGTTCATAAATCGTGTTGAAGTATCAATGCTAAATAAGTGTACTCCCAAAGCAGTTCAATAACACCCATCGATGTTAGTCCTTGACAAGCTTGCTCACTTAGACAAAACCCACCTCTCATGATACTGAGAATAATCCGATCTGCTCAAATAGTCGATCAAGTTCTCACTTGTTAAGGCATCATCCGGCAGCATTGTTATGTGTTTGCTGAGGCCTGATACGGAGGTGAAGCTTGGAGTTCGGCAGTGCCAGATCTGCCGCTTGGGGTGATGACATCATGCAGTGTGAGGAGCGGGTCTGATCTCCTACCGGCCTGGGCACTACGTACAGATGCTCGTTCTCAAGTGCCCCCAACTTCCTGCTCTCTTTGCCCCTTGCCAGGCCGGAGATGGGTTCAGTAACGTTTTTTCTTATTTAGCCGTGTAGCGATCAAATTATTCGTGCGATGTGGTTACATTTTGCTGTGCATGAAGAACGAGCTGCAACCTCGTGTGTTCGGTTAGATTGCTTTTAGCTTTGCACGAAAAATAGAAGCGTCTTTATGTACTGGACGATAAGGTCCTCTTGGTCTACGAAGAGTTTAAGATGCTAAGATTCATGTACGTGTAACCATCCTGTAAATGGAAATAGTTTCAAGATTTTAGCCAAATGTAACGCTGCTGACCGTAAGTTATCAGAAAGCATTTTAATTCACTACCGTAAGCCCACATTGAAAAGTTGTGATGCTTTCGTGACCTTAAACATTTTAGGTTAGGCGGTGTTCCTTAGCAACTTGTGCAATCGTGTACCATTCTAGTCCACTATATAGTCATACGATTGTTTATGTACAAATCGTTCCTCTTTTACAGTCTACTGAAGATGAGCGGTGTCTAACTCAAAAGCCCTAGAGAAGGAAACTTTCAAAAATTAAAACCAGTATGTTTTTTCCTGCCTTTTATTTTGTGGAGTTGAGATGTGTAGAAGATTACATATTGTAATTGGTATCTTTACTAAATACGACGAGGACTTGAAGGCGAATAGTGGTTGAGCCTTTTCAATCGTTTATTAAGGCTTTCAAGATTTAAATGTGTACTGAAACTGACGAATGAAGTATCGCCATCATTATCGTATGAGTGTTACTCCATTTTTTGTTTCAGTTAGACCATATGTTAGTGAGAACAGTTCCTCTTGCAAGCAACGGCAAGCCTGTATTCATATTAAACTTGCATGCTGCATTCGACTCAACGAATTCAATGCATGGGAATGATCCCAGTAGTCGTCAACAATAAACTTAAAAATACTCCTCAATTCAAGAGCGTGTAATGAAACTACAAACCCAAACGCAGTCGTAACTTTTTTCGCCGGACCATCTGTGGTCCTCGATGTGCCGGGAAATTGCTTACGAAACGACTTCAATGAAAATATCAGGGCGAAACTACCTTTGAAACATGAGGCTATCACGTTGTACTTGAAAAAATCTGTTTTGGGCGTTTCGGACCCTAGCCTGTCTTCAGCAAAGTTCTGAAAAGAGTAAAGCAGATCTGTGGAAAGGTTGCGAATCGAAACTTACAAATAAGGCTAATAAAATATGGAGAGAAAAAAAGAATCAAAACGAGGAGGGTGTAGGTGATAGCGAGAGCATTCTTAAAGGCAAAGCAGATATAAAAGATCTAGCCAACAATGGAAAGAGGATAGGCATTCTGCATGTCGTTAAGATCAGGTTTTTGCTCGTTGATGAAAAGGGACTCCAAATAAAATTCGAAGATCAGCGGCGTTGTTGTCTGAACCAAAGAATAAATTTTCGGCATTTTGCTGAAGATGGGTTAAGGCCCGAAACGTATTCTGTAGATTTTTACCAGCATAACGCGATAATGTTTTATGTTTTGCCCTAACGCTTTTTATTGATTGTCGGTGATTTTGGCGCAGCATCAAAAGCTCTTGCTTTAGATGGGGCGGCGATGAGACTCGACTGAGTAAGCTTACGACCCCAGTTTCCAACCCTAAACTAGGACACCCCGAGAGAATGGACTGAAACACTGAACATGTGTTTATGCTGACTTCTGCTCTGAATTAAATTCAACCCGTTTGTGAGATGCAACCCCTCAGGGGGCATAGGATAGGCCATAGGCAATAGAGGTAGGTTAGTTAGGTTTGCCTATCCTATGCTATGGGGACTAGCGCCCCCAGGGGAGTACTGCTAGGGTACCTCAGCTTTAGATAGGCCTTTGGGACTTCTGTCTTTCGTGCCCACTTTGCTTCCTTCCGTTTTCATTCCTTCTTCGCTATTTCTTATTTGTCTTTTCTTGCTCTTCCTTCTTAACTTGCTGTTTCTATGCGCAGGGGATCTTGTGTGGGAACACACCCTGTGCATAGAATCCCCGTTCTCCTAAGTCCATACTAAATGGTCCCTACTCTTTCGGTGCGAAATAGACTGAGTTTCTGAAGCGCTGCTTTCACTACAACTACAACTACAACTTGTGAGATGCTGGGTATAATCACACTAACCGTAAAAATCCGCTTCAAAATATTTCGCATCTTTAGAATGAGCGTGCAATGAAACTGTACCAACCCATCCACGACCCCTCATGCCGAACCTGTACTCTGTCGCATGACAGAACGTATTGCACGTCATTCGTCAGAATGTAGAAGGTATCGCGAGATCGTGTCGCCGCAGTTGAACCTGTTAATGGGTATTGGCATTGTATGATGTCCGCAGGGGTGTTGCGTTCACACGGTCGCTGTTGATTGCACACACCGTGTAGATGCACCACCGGCCACCTGGGCAGGGACCTTTAACAGTTCGTTAGCCCGTTAGTGGCGGACACACTGTTTTTGTAGGCATTTTTGGGGGTAAAATCTCCGCTAAAAGGGCACGTGTGCGTTTCATTTCGTATAATTTATTGTCAGTATTCATAACGAGTGCCATTAGCGTGTATTTTAAAATTAGTTTTACCGGATGTGTTAGTATGATGTGATGAATTCTGTAAAAATTAATATTGTCTCGAATTAAGTGCTAAAGGCAATTCTTTTAATTGTTTTTAATGTTATCTTAGTTGTACGACCCTCTCAGGTGGCTTTTTGGACTTACACAGCTCCTCTTGAGAGGGACTTGGATCCTAGAGTGCTTCTCGGCCTTAGACGATGGGATTAGGTTATTTAGGTTTGTCTGTTCCGTGCTATGGGGACTGGCGACCTTATACCTCGGCTTTATTTACGCTTTCGGGACTTCCATCTTTCGTGCGCAGTTTGATTATTTCAATTTTCATACCTTCGCTGTCTCTTGTTTATCTTTTCTTCCTCTTCATTATTTACTTGCTGTTCCTATGCTGAGGAAAATTTGTGTGGGAACACACCGCGTGTATAGATTTCCTGTTTTCTGGAGTCCATAGTAAATGTTTCCTCGTTATTACTCTCTTTGGGTATCATTTCATATGAATAGGGGACTTTAAAACATGACTAAAGCTAACTAACTTAGTTGCACGATATTTATTAGCACTTTATGATTTGTCGTAGCGTGGAAGTACTTTTTGCCACCTCCCTGCATTTGCTACGTACGTATTAGGAAAGCTCACCATGTTCTTGGACTGCGTTTTGAGTTGGAGCAAGTCTGAGACAGCAAATAAGGTGCCTGGGCACCAGGTAAGTCGGTAGATAACCTACAGTCGTGCAATAACGGCTCCCTTGAGGTTAGCGTTGTACTCTTGCTGGCCCACCATCTCACTAATATAGTCTTCGATGACTTTTGAAGTGCTTGTTTTAAGTCGTCTACTATTACTATTACTTTTAAGTACTCCTGCTGTTTGTTTTGAGTCCTCCTACTGCTCCATTACTTCGCCAATTGAGTCTTTAATAAATGTTGAAGTGGCCATTTTAAGGGAGTAAATTTGTGACAGTTCGCGCGTAATTAAACCCGAGTGCGTTATTGCGTTACAATGCATTTCATAAAAATAAATTGAAGCCATGACTGTGCCTTACCCCTGCACTCTGGAATTAGGTTACTGTTCCTTGATCACTCCGGCGAACTGTGTTAGTGTTATCAGATTAGCGTACAAAAGAATACCGTGCGATTTTTTTTCACTTTTACCGCGGAGATTCACAATGGACGACGAATGACTGCTGATTGATAGAAATTTTATTGGCATCTTTGATAGCGACGGGCTCGATGGTGTAAAAATTACGCAATCGTTGATAAATCCTCAAGTCTATCATAGCGTAGTGTCGCTTTCATGAAACAATCCGTAAAAGCCTCAATATTTACAAAAAATCTTCGACCATCATGTCAAGTGGAAGGAAGCACCGTGCCCCGAAAAGAATCGTTGACTCATCGTGACTCATAACGCTGAGTCTCGCTCCAAGTGGTGGTTTTTATTCCCCGAGACTTAATTGCTGTTGCATCAGACTACACTACAGTGCTACACCCACCGGGTCAACGGGACCGACTGTTACATAACTTGCAATGTTTCACAAAAAGGAATTAATTTTTTTTGGACAAGCGAAAATTCGGAATTTTGAGATTATACTAACTTCAACTTTTCGTTAGTTAATACTGGCACCATCACCATCACCTTGTACACAATTGTTTCAAACTCGAAGTGACCCAAACTTGAATGCGAGTACAAATTTAGTTTCACGTTTTACGATGCGGCGTCTCTGTATACGTTAGTTTTCTCGTTGCTGTTGTGAATTTACGTCTTGGAATACAAAGAACGGCGAGTGAACGAATTTAACCCTGTTTTGTGAAAGACTTGCCCAGTCTTCAACTTTTGATGGGTATTTATTGGATTATCTTTGGATTATTAAAGTAAAATATAACCCAAAACTTCTTTGGCTCTTTGTTGGTTTGTATAATAGTTTTGATAGTATAAAACGTATGGCATGAAGTACATATTCTTTAATAACACGTGAAAACTGGATGAATTAAGAAGCTTTTGTGGTTCGCATTAGCTTATGGTTGAATTAAATTTTGGTTTTATTGAAATGAAGGTATAATGGACAAAGGCCGCGTCAAGAGAACGGCTAGAAACTGAGATGCTGCTGCCTAGGGTTCGATTCCCGTGTCGCAGACTGTTTTTTCGGTAGTCACTCCAAGTCCAGATCTTGGTTTTTATTACCCGAGACTTTTACGAAAAACTGGGTCAACTTGACCCACTGTACGAAAACTTAGTCTAGTAACCTCACAAAAGTGAATTAATTTTGGGACAAGCGAAAAGCTCTAAAAGTGAGTCAATTGGACCTTTTTTTTTAACGCAGTCATCGGAAATAAACGTTTCGATGCAAATTTCTTTTTGAACAAGAAATGCATTTTATCAGTGCACCAAGAACTGTTGTTTATGCAAAAATGTATAATTTACGAATTGAATGAAATGTATGTTTTTCTTGTGCGCCTGCTGAAGTTAACCGTGGCGATGCTTGTGTTTCTACTGTAGCTAACTTTGACTTGCTTTGTGCAGGTGTCATCCCAGGGCCTGGAGGTGATGTGCGCTCTCGTAGAACGCATGAAAGAGGACTTCAAGCCCTACCTTGCCGGCACCATCCCCCCCACCGTCGACAGGCTAGGTACTTACTCCGCCTGCCTCTCCCCAGCCACAATTGTGCCTGTGCAGCGTCTCCTAAACTCCATTTCTCGTGTTTCATAGATGCCTTAACAGTCTTGCTTTTGTACACCATATCCAAAATTTTATTTCTCGTGTCTCACAGACGCTTTAATAGTCTTGCTCTAGTGCATCGTCTCTGGAACTCAATTTCCCGAGTTTTACGAACGCTATAAGAACCGGTGGAATCAACCGAATGTGTTCTTGAGAGTTCTTTCTATTGTTCTATTCTTCTGTCAAGTGGTACTTTCTTTAAACCATGGAACCGGTGTAAGGGACCAAATGTGTTCTGAGAGTTCTTTCTATTGTTCTATTCTTTTGTCAAGTGGTACTTTCTTTAAACCATGGAAAAGACAACGTAACTCATGTAAGGTGCACCAAGCAACGTAAACATTGGCAGTAGTGAGTGGCTCATTGTCCGTACCGCTTGCACCTGGAATATTTATGGCCTCTTTTCCAGTCCATGTTGTCTATGTAATAAAATGTCTGGTGATGTGTGCATGTAATGAAGTATCTCCCGGTGTGTACGTGCAATGAAATATCTCTCGGTGTGTACGTGTAATGAAGTATCTCTCGGTGTGTACGTGCGATGAAATATCTCTCGGTGTGTACGTGCAATGAAATATCTCTCGGTGTGTACGTGTAATGAAATATCTCCCGGTGTGTACATGCAATGAAATATCTCCCGGTGTGAGCGTGCAATGAATTATCTCGGTGTGTTCGAACAATACAGTACACACGTGAGAGCGAGTCGAGAAATATTAGAGGGTGTGCACAAGTACCACTATATTCACGTGTATGCACAGTAATGACACTGTAGGGCGAGCCCGAGACTAACACCACCCCCCGCTGTGCAGGAGACGGCAAGGACAGCGTGCGCGTGGAGGCCCGCCAGCTGCTGTTCCTGGTGATGAGCCACGTGGTCACACCCAACGCCCTCTTCGAGCGCCTCACGCCGGCCTTCTCCCACAAGAACGGCCGCGTCAGGGAGGAGCTCATGCTGTGTCTGCAGAACACACTTGCGAGGTGGGCTGATGTGGTCGTCGTTGTGGGCTGCTGTGGTCGTCGTGGGTTGCAGCCGCTGTGGGTTGCAGCCGCTGTGGGTTGCAGCCGCTGTGGGTTGCAGCAGTGGTGGGCTGCAGCCGCTGTGGGCTGAGGTCAGAGGTCATGTGGCAGGGACGAGCTTATGGAGGGGCTCCAGAACTCCCTATGAGGCGGGCTGCGGCTGCCACTATTCAAATACACAACTATTCTGACATAATGGCCTATTGCTTGTAACTAGTTTGTACACCGTCACTAGTGCTCCCGCTACACTCAAGTGCTCCCAAAGATTTGACTCACTGCTCTTCTCTGGAGCTGTCAAAAATTGATTTAAGTAACTTCGCATTTATTGGACGTGGCAACGCTTACGTTTTAGAGGCTTACTCTACCTAACACCTTTAACAGCCCAAAAGGATCATATGATCCA
Source organism: Orchestia grillus (assembly GCA_014899125.1). Lineage (NCBI taxonomy): Eukaryota > Metazoa > Arthropoda > Malacostraca > Amphipoda > Talitridae > Orchestia > Orchestia grillus. The sequence continues at coordinate 28,086 of VOMN01140613.1, forward strand.
GTTTCAATGAGCATGCTGCTAGTTTTTTGTACGAAGCTGAATGCAACCTTATTGCACTTATTCAGTACCTTGACGTTAGTACTTGCACAACCGTGATTTTAATATATTTCGAAAATTTTGAGCTCTGGTTTCGGATGCAGTTCAGGTAGTTCAAAAATCATATATGTACTAGAATATTTAAGCAGAAAACAAAATTTATTGACAACCAGAAAATCAACTTAGCAAGAAAAAGTAGGGCAAAATTATTCGGCCAAAATTAATATCACGCTAAATCATTGCTATTTTATTACTCAGTTTGAGTACCTTAATTAAAAGATTTTTCATGGAGCTTTCAGAAATTCCCAGAAGCAAATGTAGTGTAAGCAAAGTACAATCGGCGCAATCATTAACATTACCTCTCTAGGGTTTGTCCAACATAGATGGATGCTCAGTGAATAAAAAGCAGCAAGTCAGAGAAGTGCAGGAAGTTACTGGAAAGCAAATAATTTAATTTCGTGATGACCGATTAACTCTGAGCCAAATTGCTGAACCCGTCATGGTTCCATATTCAACGGCGATAGTTCCCCTCGGGCGGCATAGGATAGGCCGTAGGTGACGTTAGTTAGGTTCGTCTATCCTGTGCTATAGGGACTGCCGTCCTCAGGAGGACATTGTTAGGTTACCTCAGCTTTAGCGAGGCTTTCGGGACGTCTATCTTTCGTGCCCACTTTGCTTCTTTCCATTGCTGAAATGGTTGAGATGGTCGAAAGGGAAAGCAGTACGACTGCAGGCGTTACGAGTCGAGACAGTAAATATGAAGTGAGCTGGTCCGGCGGCACTCCAGTGTGACCAGGGCATAGAGGCCCAAACAACTTCAAGATATTCAAGATGGTCCGGCACGGCTGAGGTCCTGAGGCTGCCGGATTAGGGAGGTTCAACTTGTTGTACCATACAGTTGACACGTCTCTTTTACTTCACTCTTCCACACCTGCGCTCACTCAGTTTCCAATATTTTTTCCCGTTCATTTCAAGTTTCTAAGGTTTTTCCGTATTTTCGTTTGAAGTTCCCTGCTAGTACATCCAATTGGGTACTTTGTAGCCTTGAATTACTCATTTTGTCCTAATTCATTTTCGTGCACTAAAACTGCACCAAAACTGCTGGGGAGCAGCGCTGGAGGGCAGCGCTGGGGGTCAGCGCAGGGGGGCAGCGCAGGGGGGCAGCGCTAGGGGCTAAGCATTTCAGCAGCCTCTTGAGAGATAGAGAAAAAATAGACTGAAAATAAGTAAATTGGAAAATGGCAAAAAAGCGCAGAGGGAAGGTGAGATGTGAGGGAATGATCGCGGCTCATTCTGCCCTCATTGCCTGGACCGAGGGAAGATGGCCGCCTGAGCCCCTCTGATGGCCCGGGCCTGCCTGTAGCGGCCCGTCTGCCTTGTGCACGGTACCAGACACGACCGACTGCTAATCAGGCCTGCAAGACAAAACCAGCTCCCTCGCCTCCGGCCCAACGGCGCCGTCGCAGCTCATATGGCAAACCGCGACAGAATTTTTGATGTGTTGCCCTGTAGTTGTGTTGCCCTGTAGTTGTGTTGCCCTGTAGTTGTGTTGCCCTGTAGTTGTGTTGCCCTGTAGTTGTGTTGCCCTGTAGTTGTGTTGCCCTGTAGTTGTGATGCAAGTTTGAATGAGTTTTTCGTCCCATTTCCAAACTCTGGCTGCTGGCCGCGCTGCTACACAAACACACAAGCACACGAACATGAAAATACTCCCTGCAACATTGTGTGGTGTTTTGTTGCAGGAATGGCCGATTAATTTCTACGACATCGCAGGTTTTACGCTATAGCGCTACTTTTGTACGATAGCGCTACTCTTACGCTATAGCGCTACTTTTGTGCGATAGCGCTACTTCTGCGCGACCTCAGCCCGCAACACCCAAGACTCACGGGC
>VOMN01140614.1:0-17761 GCA_014899125.1 Orchestia grillus
ACTTCTGCTGAGACGCGACGTCCCATTCTTCCGCGCGTCGCTCTCTCCCTCTTACGGCCCTACGGGCTATTCGAACCCTCAACAGTGGGCTACAGTACTTAAGAACCTCAATCTCTAACTGTGAAAAAAGGGACCTAAATTTTGGGAGAATATTCTGAGATAACAATAGTCAATCCGAAAGTTCTATCCTTAACTCAAATTATGTAGAAAGAAGATAACAGAGTTCATTAATTTTAGAAATCGCATAGTGCTGATTTGTCTGTTCCTATTAGTGCTGATTGATCGATTTTGAATGCCAGTTTTAATTTTTTCGACACAACATGTAATCAAGTATAGTAGGATAAATATTCACCTTTGCACTAAATAGATATGTTCCGATTTGTGCGGCTTAGGTGATCATATGAAGATGGCAGGGCTCAGATTATAGGAAGATTACATGGGCTCAGATAATATGAAGATAACACGGGCTTAGATTACAGGAGGATTACACGGCCTCAGATAATATGAAGATGACACGGGCTTAGATTAGAAGCAGGATTCCAAAAAACTTCAACTCTATGGGGCCTAAATACTTCAAATTTCTGAAGAACTTTTATTACTTTTATCACTGCGTAGAGATCTCCAGTCTCTGGCGTACGCATTTGAGCTGAGATGATCAAACGAAGACAAGATATACAGGAGCCCAGAAATTGGGTTGCAAGTGAAGTGTCATGTATACCGAACTGCTAATTCATCAGAGTAGAAATCTAACTTAGATGTACACTTTTTTCTGTAGCTTACAATTAAAATGTTTAAGTTTTTAAAATGAACTTTTCATTTCATGATTTGTTGTGTTTCAGGAGGGACGGAACACAATCGAAATCAAGAGAGAAGAAATTGGATATTAAAGCAGTATTGGAAGTCTGAAAATGTAGAGAACGGACACACAGCGAGGTAAAAATCCTTTTGCACTTCTTCACCATTACGCCCGACAGTTTATCAAGGTATATGAGAAAACCTAAAATCAGTAAATGAGCTAAAAAATTACCTTCATGACGCATCCATAGAAATTGATGAAAATCGAAATTTGTGCCGTGCTGTGAAGCGGAGTGTCACGGAAAAATTTCAAGAATCTTGCGATGTTGAAGGAGGACAATTTGAACGCTTGAGAGATTAAATAGTTTATGTTCAATGCTTAAACATGTTAATATTTAAATTCAATTACTTACCGAATAACTGTAATCATACTATGTTGACGTATTTACCTCGTCATGCTTACTGTGGACTATTTAAAAAAATTATTTTAAGTGCTGAAATGAATGATTAATTATTAACCCCTTAACGAATTGTCCCGAGATATCTCGTGGTAAGTTGTTGCATTCGCATGGCCTCTGCCGGTTACACAGACCGTATGAATGCACCGCCAGCGTTCTCGGGGTAATTCAATGAAGCGTTAAATAAATTTTAGAATGTGTCTTCCTCATTGGGAAAGAGTAACTTCGCGTATATGGATAAGCGAATATCGTATATTACGTAACGAAAATTAATTATATTTTTCAGTTCCTTTTTAATTTTCAGTAGGCCTTAAAGCGGTGTCTTGCTTCCAGTGATATTTTATAATGAACAGCCTAGCCTCGGCGTTGTCTTGCTTCCAGTGATATTTTACAATGAACAGCCTAGCCTGGTGATGCCGGACCAGCATGCTGAGTCGGACCTCAGTGCACTGGTATCACTGCACTGTTGCTCTCTGCTGGCTGTGCCCTAAAGCTGAACATGGCGGCCAATGCTGGGTGAGATCTCAACGCTGGTCTAAATTCCGATATTTTAGTGGACGCTAGATGTCCCCAATGGACCCTCAAAGCTGTGCTGGACATGTTGTAAAGGAATGCAGAATTAGTTTTTCCCCGCACATTTCAAGTTTGTGGAGGATTTCAAAGGTTGTCTCTAAATTGAGTGTCGTGTTTTGTTTTGCAAAGTTTTTCGTGCTCTTGCATGCACTGCCTCTGATATTCATGAAATGCAGACTAGGTAAAGTATTGAAAATCCTAATATTCCTCAGGATGCTAATGTTGAGGTGAGTTCCAGCCTGTGCTCGGCTGGACTCGATGTTGTGCTGGCTCAATGGCCCTGTTATCGGTTAACCGGGTAACGGTTTTCAATATCTGTGTTCCATTCCATATGATTGACTCTGCTTGCATTCAGCACAGCCGCTCTCACTGGGAGAGAAACAGCTTTATTGAGAGAGGGGACTAACTAGTAGGGGCTGTATACATGTTCTTCGACGCTCCAATCACAATGGCGTGGGTCAAAAAGAGGTTGCAGTTCCAAGCGGAGAAAGTACGATGAGTGTCAATTCTACTGAAGAAGAAGAGACTCCTGCCCTCCATGAGTGCGGTTGATTGACCTTTGGAAGAGGTGTGAGATCTATAATCTAGAGCAGAGAATAAGATTCCTCATTATGTATGAGTAGTTGGAGTTCTAGGCCCTTAAAATACGGAAGGCCCACTGTTAACTGGAAGGCTTAGGAAAATCACTCTCGCCAACTCCATCTCTATCTGGATGAATATTTAAATGTAAATAGTGAATACTGCTTAAATTTCATTCAAAACTCTGGAAGCGCCTAGTAGATTTGCAGTCTAGAAAGAGACGAAGACTGTATTAGAAGGTCGATTGTCTTTCCGCCAGAATGAACGTTGGCCTGCAGTGCTGTTCCTCGTAAGTCATTTCGGAAACCCCAGAAACTTGCCCACTGAATTCTGTGAAGTTCGCCCTTACCCAAACTTTTAAAGAATGAACAGAGATTGCTTGTGGTATTTTATAGCGGATGCGGATATTGAGTGGCATTAAAAGTTTCCACCAAAAAATAGGTTTCATTCTTTGTGGGTCATGGGCGACAGAAAAAATTGCGACTTATTTTTGTTGAGCTGCTCGATGAAAGTCAGGCGCTGGAAAATGAAAAGAACTCCTACGGAACGCTTCGTAATCACAAGCTTCAGTGTAACAGTATGAGAAATACCGGCAAAAGCATTGATAAAAGAGCAGTACCCATTTATTGTGCATTAATAATATTTTGTGCAAAAAGGGTGTGTTAAAACTTGGTTAAAATCATCTTAAAGATTCCAGGATCTGTCAGATTTCAAATGAACTTACAATAAATAACCTTATCTGATTTCGGTTTGTTTTTCACGCAGCAACTTAAATTGTAGATAAATTAACAAACGTAATGGTCATAAAACCGGAGATGAAGTTCTGTCCGGGCGTGGCTTCAATGTCCAAGCAGTACTCCTTTGAAATTGGATTCTATACTATCCGAGGGTCGAGCAACTACAAATAGGAACTTAATAAAGCCATCCTAAGTTTGGCGTATGTTTAAAGGACAGCTTCAACAATCAGAACATAAAGTGCAGACCAAAGTGATATTCTATTGATCAATTTTGGATGTTGATGAATAAGTAAGGGTAACATAGCAATGATACGTTAGCCATCACTTAAGAAGGATATTTTTGCACAATTTGAATAACAAACGATTATTTGAGTTGAGTTTTTTTTTTGCCAATAGCCATCCACTTTTCCAGGAACGTAATATTTTGATTGGAATTAAGATACTTCAATTATTCTTGTACAGAAAATAATATGGCGTAAATTTATTTGAAAGGTAGATTCCTCCATTTAACCCAGATTTTGTCGAATGCTAAGCAATGAATAAAATGAACAGTAGACCTATTCACCTGAAGAAAGGTATACTTTAAGCAAAATATAAAACTAAAATCTTCGACATGATTTAAGATAAACCTCAACAGAAATCTTGAAGTTAACATATCATCGAGTTCATTCAATATCATTCGTACGAAATAAGCCTACTCTAATTCAATGCAAATATTCCCCTCCCATATTTCGCTCTGATTTTATCGACATTGGAGGAACAATTCGTCATTGTTTCATACCAGCGTGACAAAAGCAGTCGTAGCGCCGCCAGTACCTGACAAATTCATCAAATCGAATTTTGTCCACTAATTTAAAAAAAATGGAACAAGTGATGCGAGATTTGCCCCGATGCAACTCCGTCAGGGCCCAGGGAGGATCGATCGGAGCCCCGGCGCAGCAGTGAACGGCGGCTGTCGATAGATCAAATGCGAGTTCCGACGAGTTCAATAAGAGCGCATTACCGTGAGAGGCGGCAGCGGTGCCGCAGGAACTGCGTGGCGCCAGACGTTGTCCACATGAGCGCTGCGTGGTGCCTCCGTCTGTACTTGGGCCACGACATTACGTACGCCTCAAAATGAGGCGCAGAAGTGTGCACCTGAGCGAGGTGTAGGGGCAAACAAGGATAAGAAAATTCTCAACCAATCAAGGACTCCTAAAAGGTAAAGGAATCAATAACTACCAAATATTAGTTCAACTAACACTTATATTGAATAAGAATTTCAAACAAAATGCAACGTTAAAAGCTTTTTTCAACGTATTGATTAGGGGAACTTTTAACAGTTTACAGTATGACAAATTTTTCATGCAATCAACTGCGTTTCACAATTGCTTGAACGATGATCGAGAGAGCGTCTTAATCTGTCTCTGATGAATGCTCCGCGACTCTCGCGTGCAAAGAGCAGCTCTCTGTGAGTTGTACTCATTTGTTGCAATTTCCAACCTGCTAAGCGAGGCGAAGAATGGCAGAAGACGTTGAATAGAAGGTAGAACGAATCTGAAGTCTCAAAATATTTACTTTTACAGTTATTTAGGAACGTACGCAAAAAATGTTCCCAGAATCAGTAACTAAATGATTCACGATTTTATCTTTCGCTGAGCCAGAAGACCGGAAATATCTTGCCCCGTACGAACTAGTTTGTATTTTGCAAATATAAATGAAATTAATGATTTTCAAACACAATTTTTTCATTCTTGCAATAACAAATTGGAGTCTGCATTGTGGTGAAGTACCAATGGAACAAAACATATGTACGCTGAATTTCAACTTATGTAAATGATTGATGCGACTTGACACTTAAATATTATTAGATTGTTGCTAGTTTTTTATTTACCTCAAAATGTAAACTAGAAAGTGTTACTATATTTCATCAGCATTGCATCCAAAATAATTCAACTGACTGATGATTCTATTATTCTACAGTTGATTCCATGTTAGGATGCTTCTTTCCGTACACGAGTTTGTTAACAGAGAATTTTTAAGTATAATACACTGTCAGGACGAAAAATATAGCCGTATTTACTCGTGGTACGCTAAAATTTGTGAAAAAAAATTCAGAAACATTAGAGTAGAATTCAGTTAGAGTAGATAATATTTCTAACACCCTCAGAATAAAAACTTTTAAAAGGCACACCATGCAATCCATCGTAACTAAGAGAGGGAGACAGAGGATAAGTCCAAACTGAACGTTTTCATAACGTATTTTTATATTAGTTCAACTTCAGGTCCGCTTCAACAGAAGTTTACTTTATGGTAGAAAAGTTGGCAGAAGCATCTGAACAGTGAATATTCAGGTGACGTTTTCATCGATTTATTCATTTTTTTTTAGGTTCTGGTCTCCCATTGCCAGACGCAATCCTGTCCTGCAGTGTGCTTTCCTCGTTCTAAATAGAACATTATAGCGAATGCAGCTTATTGTTAGCCCTGAAAAGACCACTGGTGCAGTGCTGGATAAATGTATCAAGTCGATGAGCCTAACTCCACAAAAGTGGTCTCGTTCTACGCAACGCATGATTTTTACGAATTGTGAACGTTCAATGTCCTTATTGATTTTCACATATGTTTGACACTGTGATGCAAACATATCGATGTACAAAAATACTTTCGCAAGAAATGCTCATACTTAGAGAAAGAATTTGTTGAGTTGCTCATTCTTCGCATCACAGGACACCAATCTAAATCCTGGCCTTACACTTTGAAAAAATCTAAGTTCCTATGCCTCGTGAATGAATTCGCAATAAAAAATTTACAAAAAGGTAACATTATTACTCTGCTGAAATAAAATATGACATGACAATGCGCATTTGGGTTCTCTTATTCAATGCATAATGCGATCAAATCAACTGCAAACGTAACGCGAACAACCATCCTCCTGAGAATGAAGCGTCGCTGCCAGGAGCAGCGTGCCTCTGTGCACGGGAATGTAATCAGATTACGGAAGCAAGCACGGCTCGAGACTGTCGAGCCGAATTGTCTCTGGCGAGTTGGATGAATGTGTGTACTCATAAGACGACCATACTTCATTTGGTAATTTATTTGATGATTTATGATTGCTTATTTGTATGGTGAAAAATTAATTTACAGAGATTTACACAGAAGTTTACTGAGATTCATGAATTAGAAAGTAAAATTATTTTTAAAGCTGAAGGTTGAATAAATAATTTCCTCCAAATAGGAAAAGATTCTGCCCACCTTTCGTTTGAAACTCTTTGCTAAATTATATGTACCTGGTTTTACAGTGATGGAATTGTAAAGTACACAAACCCCAAAGTACACAAACCTGACTTTTCCTAAAATTTTCAAAGTCGCTCAATTATTGCCGATTACAATAGACGGCGTTACAAATTAGGTAAATTTCTAATGCATGTCTTGAGCTAGGAATCGATGTACTGTAGACGACTCAATCAAGTTTAGCAAAAAGATTAAGGTGTTTCAGAGCATGAAAGATTTAACTGTGGCCAACTTACACCAACTTCCCATTAAAAGAAGTAATTGATATCAGACTGCATTCATTATTTACTGATGCGAACGCAATAATTATGAGTTATTTCGCAAATTATTCAAGGTATGTACTGTTTGAATTATCGGTAATAAATTCATTTTTTTGTGTTTACTGTCAAATTGTATAAACAAATAGTTGGCTTCGCTATGGGTCTACCTGTGGCACCAACTTTAGCAAAAGCCTTTGGATTTTCATGAGGCTCAGTGGTTAGACGCTTGGCCAACTCAATCCAATACTAATTTTTACAATCGATATTTAGATTATACGTTTTTCTTTTTATATAACCATCAGATGCAGAACTTTTTTAGACTACTTGAATCAAAAACACATATTTATCAAGCTTAGAATGGAGTTGAAGGGAACAATAGCCTCGCCTTTCTTGATTGTAAAATAACTAGAGATGAGGATCGATTTCAGACCACAGTTTACGGTAAACAAACTTTTGTAGGACTAAGCATGACTTTCTTTAGTTCTTGCATACGAAGTTTCAAAGTTAAATGCATTCGAACTCTCGTAGATGGAGGCTAGAAAATTTGCTCAACCGTTCAAAATATACATTGTGAATTTGAATTTCTGCGTAATTTTTCCCCGAAGAACGGGCTTCTTTTCGGTATTATTAACTCCCAAGTTAAATTTTTTGGCAGCAATTCTATGAATCCGGGACTATAAACAACAACATAAGTTTTCTGAATCGTATTTTCCATATTTTGTCGTTCCCTTTGAACAACTGTTGTGAGAATTAGAATGACTGTTTGAGGAATGTTTTCCAAATGTGAAGCTTCGTATAATTCAGGTAAGCAATTTTAGGGTGGTTTCATTTTTCCGGTACAAAGTTGCGCTTTCCACTGAGATGTTTTTTTCTGGTCTATAACTGAAGTCTTTACAGGACACATCATTGTACCTTGGCATGACGTTACGAAATCTTCATGCCAGAATAGCTGAGCACCGCGGTAGAAGCTTTCGTACTAGTTGTCAATTAGAACGTCCCACTCACTCAGCTATTCGAATACTTATTCATGCTGAAAAATGCAGTGCTCCATCGCACACTGGGGGTTTAAAAGTAGTATATTATGCATCAAATCCCAGTGACCTGAGAACTTAAGAGTTCTTAGACATTTTCAAGAGAAACCCCATTCTTAATTAACAGTACATAGAGTCCATATATCCTTCAAATTCTAAATAAATAATTCAGAGGCATATTAATGCGGCTATTGGCTTCTGTTGCATTTTTGGATTTATCGTTCATAATCATTGTTCATTTATTTCATTTTAGGCATGTGCTTGCCTTCATGGAACTGATGATGGAACTAGACTGTAAAACGTTTCTGTCTGGGCAGAAATAAATGTGATCAATTTTCCCGGAATATTCTTTGCTTTTGAGCTTTGATGAGCAATTACTTGGCAGAAACGTGGTTGAGGAATTAATATTATGAGTGTGGCCTACGTCAAGGCGAATTGAAATTGGGTATACAAAACTAAAAAATGTTCACAGATTTCCTCTTAATAACAAAAACGATAATCATACTCTCCGTTCTATCAGCAGTTGGAGGACAAGGTGGCTCGGCTAAGAAGAGTCGGATCAGTTTCACTGGCCAGTGCTTCTGTTTATCAACAAATTGTACATGTTAATCCTTTTTCAAAATTTGTATTTGTAGTAAAACTTGGCAGTCAGCCTTTCCTGGTTGTAGAGGACAGCTTTCTCGCCTGCATACGCCCCGTTTACCAATGGGACCTCGTGCAAGCTCGAACCCTGCATAGGCTTAGTCCAAGATATTGAGACCTATTCTCGTTCTCCTCTCATTTTGTTAGCAAAATAATTTTCTGACATAAAATGCAGTACCTTTGTAAGCTTACCTAAAAGTCATGCGAAAAATGATTTGGTGAAAAAAATGCATACATTTCAGAATGAATTAATACGAATGAAATGAGATTTATGGGAAAATGTCCTTGAACTAATTTTATTCATGTTTCGCGACTAGCTAATATATTATTTCAGATGTTGACGTAATGCGTCCGAGATCTACTCTCACGTGCATCGGAACATTACAGAGATTGATGAGATCCAATGTGCTTGTACTAATTCCAGTCAAAAATTCGAATCAATTATGTGTCCCTATGCCCAAGTTTCGTGAACTATCGATAAAATGCTGCCTCTCAATTCAATTTCGCAACAACAATAAATTCATTAAAGTTTGACACCGTGATTCCAGAGTCATTTAAATGTCACCCGGAAGCAGAGCGATCAGCTCAGACCACTAAATTTAATTGTAAAATTGTTGCGCTCCAGCGTCGTCGGCGTCCAAACGCTTGCACTCATGGCGTCGACCTCTAACTGTACCGTGCTATTTCAACAACGCTATGCGATAGAAAAGCTCTTGCACGATTTGTTTCCAATGAGTCGGATTTATTTAAGAGAAATTTGAGATTCTACGGATTAGTTAATTTAAAGAGTGTGAGAAACTTTAGTTAATTTACATTGTGGCTTTCATTATCATGACGAACACGAATTTCAGAATGTTGTTGAAACTCTTTGGGCATACTCCAATGAAAGGATAGATATTTGTTACGCTTTCCGAGCTTGTATTGCGTATAAATTTCATGAAAAATCCTGGTCAACAATCGTACCAAATAAATTGGTTATCTTAGAAATGCAATATTAATAAAGCCTTTGCAATATTAATAAAGTCATTGTTTTCTTCTTTTGAAAATGTGCATTTTTACCACCTAAATTTGGTTAACGAAGCAATATTATGACTAGACGTTGCCAATGACTGGACGGTGCCGATGACTGACTGGACGGTGCCGATGACTGACTGGATGATGCCAATGACTGGACGGTGTTGATGACTGGACGGTGTCGATGACTGGACGGTGCCGATGACTGACTGGATGTTGCCAATGACTGGACGGTGTCGATGACTGGACGGTGCCGCTGACTGACTAGACGATGCCAATGACTGGACGGTGCCGATGACTGACTGGACTATGGGGATGGCTGGAAATGGCGATAGCTGAGCAGTTTGAATGCCACTTACTACGCATGCGGGGATAAACAATCGAGAAAATCATTCACCACGCTTCGAAATATATTTTAATCAAAATTTGTCATCGATTAAACAAAAGTTTGCGTATATCGATTCAACTGGGATTAGCTGGTATAAAATGCCCGCAATTTTTCAAATTACTGGAAATACCTGTTCTCATTTAATTACTTAATCGATATCTTTCAAGCATTCACGTAATTTTCACTTTCATCGAGTTTTACTTTTTATTCTGCTTGTCTGAAGAGGTATTGAAGCTTAAAAATGATTTAGGAATCATAGGATTTTGAGTTGATTCAGTATGCGCAATTTATGTCTACATTTTTCATTACTGTATAGTATTCCGATGCCTGACAACTGCATTGCACAGAGTCAAATCTTTCCAACCTACTCAAATCGTTCGGCTAGAAGTTACCTGGGACCATAAAATTATTGTTTATGTATATCTGCGGAGCCTCTCATTAAACTGATGTAACAATGCTAATGATAATTTTTCATTCTTTCGTCAATAGAATTGCTGTTTATTTCAGGCCCTTCACATGTCAGTTTGTCTATGTCTGCCCTCTCACAAACTTCTTTCACTCATATTTTTGGGGAGTGACCAATCCTTTTCCATTTATATTTCAAGCCAAATTTCGGTCACTATTCAGTGAAATTTTTCCTAGAGACGTTCCCGTTAATGTTCATGCTCTTGAGACTCAATGTATTACTAATGGTCTTTGACTGCGCACACCCCCTACATTCACGTGATAAGAAGATAAAAAATAACTTTGAAACCTTCGTCTTGGGGAGCAAATGAAATACATAGTGTGAGGGCTATTTGACGACGCTTTTAGTATGTTAAATAAACAATAATACTTTGGCAAAAATGTATGTATTTGAATTAAATTGGTAGAAACTTCTTTGTCAAGTTATTCTATGAAATCATCTTTGGGCTTAATGACTGCTTGGATACAGGTATGAAGCTGTTGGCGAGCTGAAATTAAGTTGTCCTCATTCATTTCAGATATCAGCCGGGCCAAGGCAGCTTTCAGTAAAGCTAAGGTACTACAAGGATGCCGATTATTCTCCCTTTCAACAATGCTCCACACGTAACAGTCGATAGGATGGAATATGGTGAATTTGGGGTCAGCTAATTTGATGTCACATGATCGTAAAATTCTCCGGTATCTAAACTTAGGTGAAAAGGCATTGAGTCTTGCTGAAAGGCATATAACTAGATAATTTACCCGTACAGGGCTCAACAACTGTCTTTAGAACATCAATTTACATCAATGTATCCAGCAACATTAATCCTAAGACCTTGTGGAAAAATGTAAGGTGACACGACATAAGATTCACTACTCACAACTCTTAAAACCGAAAGTTTGTTGTGCCTAACTGTGGATTCATTTCTAGGGTGAACATCTTCATTTAAATGCGCTATATGAAGCAAGAAAATATTGGTAAAAATGATTCGAATGTGTAATGAATTGAAAACATGTCCTCTAACACCGCTCGCGTCCTGTAAGTGACAGAAAACATCACCGAATCAAGTAGACATCGTCTCGATAGGGCAAATGACTGATACGTGACTGTGGCTACAACAAACTAAAAAAACAATAAAGTCCTCATAAATTAATGATATAATTTGAGTGGAGTATTACGAGACAAATAGATTCGTAGATGGAAAACCTTACTGCATTCAATGTACTGAGTCGGGGCAGCAGCGCACTAACCTCGGCACGACCCACGTACATTTTACGAGGATCGAGGGACGCCCGTAAAGCGCGAGTTATGCGAGCAGTTGGAGGCGGCCAGGCTCGCTCGCATGCATCAATGGGTGCAGTTTCATTGGTCCTATGATGCCCATTAAAGGAGGCGCCATAATGAGGCTCCCCTAACGATGCACTCGAGTGGCCTCTATGGATGCCATAAGTGCGACAAAACCATTTGGCACAATGGAGCTAAAGTCATTCAATCACCACCTATAACATAGTTTAAAAGTATCTGAGTGGCATCTTGGGGTGGGGACTGTCGCATCAGAGTAGGCTTCGCTTGTCGAGAAAGTTCATCTATCTCTGCAAGCAGTTTATTTAGGATGCTGTTACAACAGTTGTAGTAGTCGTTGTAGTAGTAGTAGTACTGGTAGTAATAGTAGTAGTAGTAGTAGAAGTAGTAGTAGTTGTAGTAATGGTACATGAGAACTGCTAATGATACAGAGAAGCACACCATGTCACACTAATGGCATCACAATTAACATCCGTCATATCTTTTTGAATTTTTTTTCACAATGCACTTTTACAAGAAAGTTCATCTTGGTTACCCAATGTATGTTTATGAAATCGAATCGTCGCTATAAGTTCAAAATTAAAGTCTTCGCTTTTAAATTTTCCGAGAATTGGAGAGAAGCTTCATTTCTTCGATCAGTCCCCACTTGCCGATCAAAGCGTATCTGTTTCTAACTTTTACTTTGAGTGCATGCTATGTGAACATTCGCTGCAGAACATCAATAGTGTCAAATTGAAAGTTAATATAATACCAGAGCCGTGGTGCGACGAATCTAGGTCACTGGGCAAGAAAAAGGGTAGGTCACGTACTGAAGGCTGGTGCCTGTTAATTATTTAACACTTTGACTGCGATGTGCGTCGTATATGGCGCACGCGAGCATCTAACTTATCGAAAGCATTAAATAGTTGAATATAATTTTTTCAGTTGTCATTAAATTTGAGGTTCATCACTCGAATATGCTAGTTTAGAATTGAAGGAAAATAAGTATGATAACAAAACTTAGGAAAACAAACTCAATCAAATTTTAAATTCACACCGGAGATGTTTACAGACGTGAAATTTTCTTGTGTGGAGAATCACGGTCTGAGTGCTAAGTAGGTAGCTGTGTGTAAATTGGTTGCTCCCTATGCAACTTCCAGGGGACATCACACCGCTTCCGCTAGGCATAAGTAACAGTTTGATCAATTCGATGGTAGTATTGTGTTTTTTTACCGTTCTGCTCTTGTTGTCAGTCAACGGCATCCACTGACGCTGCCATTCCATCATAAAGACTCTCTTGATAATCGGGTTGTAGCCTCGGCACGGCACAATCTCATTAATGGATCAGGTTTCAGAACTAGAGGCATATTTTGTCGCCTGGACATTGGTTAGCACTCTCGTTCCCATCGCTGTAGAGATCTCCAGAAATTCTCCAGGTCTTAATGATTATTAATCCTTTCAGTACAAGAAGCTCGAACATAACTTCACTTACCAGCAGGTAAGTATCGTTACAACAAAAGAGAGTTTGTATAACACTTTTTGAATCATAGAGTAGCGTGACATTAGTCTCGGGGAGATTGCAATAATAAGGAACGCCTCTTGTATTGCGTATAATTCGGTGGCAAAAATTGAACCACGGTTTTTTTCTTTGGATGCTGTACTGTTATTCGGTATGACAACGGTACAGCTACAGCGTTATCGTTCTTGGAAACCTGTGTGTAAACAAGGACGGAGTTCAAATATTCTGTATCTTCATGCTTCATAAAAGTGGTCTTGTAAGTAATCTTATGGGTACCTGCTTTTGAAAATAAGTAGGAAAGGCAAAAGATCTCTGCAGAGATACGGCAAGTTGGAATCTCTGCATGATTTACATGATGGTCTTTGAGTAAGATTAGATTCAGACTGCGAGCTAGAGAAAGATAATTGTGAGGACAAGTTAGGAAGCAAGGAAAGATCGCCTGCTCCCCCATGTTACTCTGCAAATAAGGAACGGCTGAGTTCCAAAATTTGGTTCGTGAGGGGTAGAAATTCGCTGGTGTCGCAACGGTTCCTCGCTCTCGACCGAGAGGCTGTCAGGCTCTGGGTGTCGTACGAACAGCTCCGGGGTGCAGTCTTACTGCCGCACGATGTGCGGTATGCAACATTTCAGGCGTGTTGTTACAACTGGGAGGAAATACAGGTAAAGTCAATTATTTATCAGATCAATGACTTGCTGACGAAAAAGTCACACAAAAAACTGTTGTATTTGGTTTACTCATCAGTTTACGTTAAATTTTCGGTTCATAGGCTGTTGTTTCGGTAGGCTATAGAAAGGTGTTAAAAAACGAGACGTAAAACTTCGACCGTAGGCATGGATATGCAAACTAAACATTTTTTTACCAAGACCAAATGTTTCAAAACTTCTTAATTTTCAAGGTTCTATGGTTTAAAACTTAAGTTGGATGCCCAATCGAAAATATTTTCGTTTCTGTGAAATGTCCTGATGTCAATGAAACGAATGTCGGAGAGACAGATGTTTTATCAAGCAATTTTCATGGTATTGTTAGTGATGTCCGTTCCCTGCGTTAATGAGGGTCAGATACCTCTTCCGAATGGATCGCTGGATGTGTTGCAAAGTCTTGGTTCTCCTGCAATGTTGAATGATACATTCGCTCTCTTTTCAAAAAGATCCACCTTGGACTCGCCCGGTGTTTTGTTAGCCAGTGATTTCTTGTGGCCTCAGGGAAAAAAATCTAAAGGGCTCTCGTCTGCAGATCTTTTAGGCTAGGGTCCTGATCCATTACGTCCTATCCACCTATTCAGAAAGGTGTTGTTCAGACAGTGGTTAGCCTCATTCGACGGCGAATACCAAAAGGCACATCCTCTAGGAGTTCAGGCAACGCGTTTTTTAGAAACTTAACTGATATATACAGGAGGCTGCAACAGATATGGCTTTATGAGATAGTCGGTGACAATGCCAGCCTTCACATTGACTCTAAGCCGATATTGGTAGTCGAGCCGATGCACTTCACGAGGGTTATCCTCTTGCCAGTTGTACAAGTTATGTGTTAAACGTTCCGTTGCGTGTACAAGTGGCTTCATCAATGAAAGGAACATTTTCAATAAATTTTTATCTTCCTGTTCTTTCCTCAGTCACCAACGCGCAAATTGGACAAGAGGGATGTAGTCGGTTGTGAACAGATCCTGAACTTTCTGAAAATGGTACAGATGTAAGTTGTTGTCGTAAGGAAAATGCCTTGCGTTGACTTGTTTTAGTATTCTTAAATCACGTTCTACAGCTCGGGTGCTTGCATGAGACATACCACAAAAGTCTAGTAGCGCATTATCCTCAATTGCAACTCGTAATTCCCTGGACCGACCAGAGCCTCTCCTGTTCGCTGTGAAGCATCCATGTTCGAGTAGACTAGCTGTATGTCTGGAAGCAAGTCGTATCCGTGCGAAAAATACTTTTGATACATACTAGAAGCGCGACTCTAGCTTTGCCGTTTGTGGCAAAATAAGCCATGTGCCAAACTGGTATTTAATCACAAATATGTTGATGATACTTTTCTATTATCCAATAAAAATCATAAGCCGACGAGTTTCCGGATTTTTTAATCACACATATCATGGCATCAATCTTATTGTTAAGTATGAGCATGAGAGCTAACTTTCATTCCTTGACGCCTGCACCCTAAGAAGCAATAATAAATTTTGTTCCCCCGTACCTAGAAAAAGCGCTTGTGCTGGGTTAGGCATGATTTTTCAGCCTGTGTCCTCTTATTTAAAAAGTAAATAGCACAATAATATTAGTGTTTAGAGCGTATAACATCTGTTCTTACGTACGTTTCCTTGCATGACGAGTTTTCATTTTAAAGGATTTTTTACTGTCAATGGGCTTCCCCCGACTATTTTTTTAGCTTTTTAGAATATTTTTAGACCTGTGGTTCTATTCGCTAATTTCAACAGAGGCTTTGGCTCCAGCGAACTTTGACTTTAGTGGGCTATATTTTGGACCGCAATAAGAAAAACTACGGATTGATTTACAAGAGTTTCTTGAAAAATATTTTTCAAACATAAAATTCTCAATTGCCCTAACGAAGAAATTTACCATAGGTTTACTTTATCACTAGAAGGACCACCATGGTCTCAATACGTCTGAAATTTGACATAGTTTACCTGTTTAGTTGTGCACAGTGTGCATCTGAGTACGGGAGCAGAGCGGCCTGTTTTCTCGTTATTGGAATTTCTGAGCACACGGAAATTAGTCAAAGAACTTGTAAACTTTTAAATGAACCCCCTATTACAAGCAATTAGGTGTCATGTCGAAAGCTGTAGATCATCTTTGAATCCGAAAACATTTTGTGTTTTAAATTCTTACCAGAGTTTTACAGTTGTGCATTTTACAGTAATTATACATTTTTGAACGCCAAACGAAACTTGACGATACTAATAGTGCATATCCGTTGGAACTGCCTGCTCGATGATTAATTTTATTTGCATTTCAAATTTTTGTTTGGCTTTTTTGTATATTTCGTACTCAAATATTTCCATGACATTTGTAGTACACTATGTATTTTCGTCACAGATGTCACTGATGATGAGTCAAATGACTCGAAATGTCTGGTTTATTATACAAATTATTCTAATAAATGACTTCTCTTGGTGCGGCTCTTTTTGCCCTACTTGTAATCTTGAAACTCTTAGCTTCTCGTACTCTAAAAGAGTGGTTCCAAATCGACGAGGTGTACGTACATACATCAGAACACTCGAAGACTCAATCGTGCTCATGGAGGTCCTACACTAGTTTAGTAACAGATGATTGATTTTTTGCCCACGGAGCTTATATGGCAGGCATTAAGTGGAATGTTTGGCAAAATGCCTAAAGTTTCCGGCCATTAGAAAAAATGATCAAAATTTTAGTCATTTTATGTAATAACTGATTTTTGGAGATTCAGATTTCACCAGATACTTATCCTAACCAAGCAACCTAACGTAACGAAACCCAACTTAACCTAACGACTACGCGAATTCATCAATTCATGTAATACTAACAATCTTTAGGGATGTCACTTACTGCCTGGTTTTGCTGCATGCCATTGAATGCATATACGGGCATATTGAGACAGCGCTTTGCATATATTTGGTTATTGGAAATGCGGGTTATTATATTCGCTTCGTTGTTGCCTGTCTATGTCGAGCTAGTTGTTATGTCTCAATAGGTTATAGTTAACGAGAGGTAATCTATATGCCGCAACCAAATTAGAAAGCAGTGCGTTGTATTTTCTATGAGCAAAATTAATATGTTGACTCCGATTCTCCACACAGGTAAAATTACATGCCGATAAATNATGATCGCGTGTACCGTATATGACCCACTTAGGAGTCAACGTGTTAACAGAGAGTAAGATTTATACATCATCTTATTACGATGGAGACTTCCACTTCTGTCTTTTCCTTCACTAATTCAAAGGTACATTCGATTTTCAAATTGTGAATTTTTTGACAATAATGATTGGAGATGCACCATTCATTCATTCATTCGCGTAAAAGAATACAATTTGCAAACGTTCACCCTTGCTTCTGTTCACGCGTCCCATGCACTTGATTTCACTTCCAATCTAAAATGTCAGTCCCTGTCACACGCCATTAAACGCTGGATTTCGCAAGTAAGTGGGTACATAATTCTCTGCTCGTCTGGAAACACAAAGAAACTATACATTTTCGCTGAACTCGACACAGGAAGCTCGGGTAAGTCTACTCCAGCACTGCTGTCAAACTATGCAGTTTTAACTCGTGAGCTCGCCTGCAACATGCAAGGCTTGACGGGACTTTACGAGGACTTGCTGTAGAGTTTAGACGTCATGCGTCAGATCAACATTCGAGATTCGAGAGACCCTTAAAAATCATACGCAGAACACATTCTCATTCTTTAATGTGTCAGAAAGTGTTACCTCAACTTTTGATATTATATTTTTTCACGGGGAAAAGCGTGAAGGAAACAAGGAGCATTTTATACTGAGCGGTGAATATGAGCATTTCCGTTCAATTGTGCTGCCTGTGTGGGTCTCCGTTTCAGCCACTGCAGTGGAACCTTGTTTGTGAATATGTTTGTCACAAAAAATCCTGCCAAAAAATCGAATGTAAAAAACTGGAGCAGCATTTTTCACGGAATGAATGTACATACAGTGTGTCAAATAAGTATACGGAGCGTCATGAAAAAAACAATTATCAGAGGTTTTGGGACATTTATGTTCCCTACCAAGATGTAAAATCTTAGCCATAGTGACTTGAAGCATTAATGTGCAT
>VOMN01140618.1:0-16541 GCA_014899125.1 Orchestia grillus
ATCATCGCGTTACGAAGTTTCAAATTCAACTCTGCTTAGGTTGTGCAAAACGCTCATTTTTGTGTTTTGTATCATCGCGTTACGAAGTTTCAAATTCGACTTTGCTTAGGTTGTGCAAAGCTTTTTTTTTTGTAGGTATTTTGCATGAGTGTCGTACGTGGTCTCAAATGGTCGCAGATTGCGTCACTGGCGTCGCTTACTGGGCGGTCCAAGTGTAGCCTTCTCGCCACCTCATCGAAGAGGGGCAAAAATGGCGAAAATTTAAATCGGCCAAAATTATAAATGACTATATGTAGATACTTCAGAGAAAAAAGTTAGATTAAATGGTAGACTTCTCTCACATCAGATGAAAGTTTAAACGCTTCGAAAACGTTTCAATTACATGAAGAGTATGAAATCCATCAAACTTCAGTAGAATTTAAACTCAGATTTTTTACATCTTCGCACATAAGTACAAGCATTCAATTGAACTGTCTTTCTCGCCATCCTCACCTCTAATTACTTATGCCTTTTAAGCATCATCTACGTAGAACTTTTACATTTTATACTAACGCACCGACTGTAGACCAGCAATCTGTAGGTATAAGAATTATTGAATTTGACATCATTCATCCAAAGCTGATAAGACGACAGCAATACTGTTGACGCTTGCAGCAACGGGTTAAGGGGGCGAAAAGTGGTTCGTTAATGCTGTACTTGAAGGCAGCCTTGCTAAATATTTAATAGATAAAAACACATACCTGCCCACACGAGACTCCTAACTCAAACATTTTGAAATCGCAACTTGAGATCGACCAAGCTTGGCGTGTCCAGATAGCCCAATTGTTCTGAAGTGCGCAAAGTCGCCAGCATGGCAGCCAATCCGCGAGGTTTGAAGTGAATGATGAATATTTCTTGCAGCCAACAGAGGGAAGCTCGCTGACGCTCGAGTGCCCCTTCTTTTCGTTTTCTGGCTGCCAGAAAGAATACCTCTACGTGACCGACGGCGCTGACCGCAAGCGACTGTAAGTTCTGTGTCACCTAATGCTATCTTGAATCTTGAAGTTGTTTGGGCCTCTATGCCCTGGTCATACTGGAGTGCCNCCGGTTTGTGCGCATGCTGTCCCTTCGCATATCCGCAAGTATGCTATACCATACTCTGTCGAGGATTGCTTCAGTTTTTCAGTTCGAGTGAGATAAGCAGGTTTTTCATATTCAGTCAAATATGAAAGTAAAATTACGTATGAATTTTTTTATTTTTTTATTTTTATTGATTTATTTATTTATTTTTCAATGTATTTATTTATTTATTTATTTCTATATATATTTATTAAATTCGTATGGATTTTATGATACTTTATTTAAAAACAACAGAATGAAGGCAGGTAAAATTTACTGGTTTTGAGTTTTTAATAGTTCTATCTCCATAGCTCTCGAGCAGTACAGTGCTCATCTTCAGCAAACACTCGAAAGGGAAAGAAATATTGTGCAATAGTAAACGTATGACTACATACACATGTCATGAAACCAACATAGAACAGCGCTAATGGAAAGGTGCTGAGAGGACGGCAGCGGATCATGAGGTATAAATAGATAGCCTTTCATTTTGACAGAAATTACTGACTCGTATACGATAATATACGAATACTGTCAGAAATATTTGCTCTAGATTTGAGAATGAAATATAGTTCATGATACAGGAGATAATTTAGATTATTCATGATATTTTTTATTTACCGTATGAAGAGAGCTACTCAAGAGAAAAATTGTTCTGTACAGCAGGGCACGTGTTAAAACTCTGTAACACTTTATATTTTACTCAGTGGCAAAGATAAACAGCATATGCAACAAGAAATTCTTAGGTTCGCGTGCCTGTCTCCTCTTGTCAGATTTCAACAACTTTTCGTAACCTTTTAACAGGTTTTGCGGGGGTCAAATTCTAGACCAACAGAAGAACATGAAGCAACTTTTCTTGCTCTACGAGAAGAAGATGCAAAGCGACTCCACAGTGAATGCGTTCTGCACGGTCTCAGCCACGTGTGAGACGCTTACGGCCCCTGCACCTTCCTCTGAACTTAGGGCTCTATTTATTACAACTCCTATTGTCACACCACACTCACCTATTGCTACAACTCACTCACCTGTTGCCACACCACACTCACCTATTACTACAACTCACTCACCTGTTGCCACACCACACTCACCTATTGCTACACCTCACTCACCTATTGCTACACCTCACTCACCTGTTGCCACACCACACTCACCTGTTGCCACACCACCCTCACCTGTAGCCACACCATCCTCAGAGCCTTGAGCTCAATTTTCTTTTTAGTATTGAGCTGTTACAGTGATTTTTCCCTCGGCCTTATTCAGGATTGCCTAATTTCTTTGCCATTTTATGCCCAAGCTTGATAAAGAATTTCGAATCCTGAACAGTAATGTTACGTGTTCATTCATGAATTCATCTTGGGTGCCAAGAGAACAACGTTCTTTTTAAAGAAATGACTGTCACTGTTGCAAATTTGGGGTCAATGCTTGTACTCTTTTTCGAAGGAGCTCACTCAAATTTGACTTCTCTCTAGACCAGGGGTCAC
Source organism: Orchestia grillus (assembly GCA_014899125.1). Classification (NCBI taxonomy): domain Eukaryota; kingdom Metazoa; phylum Arthropoda; class Malacostraca; order Amphipoda; family Talitridae; genus Orchestia; species Orchestia grillus. Next base: position 2,577 of record VOMN01140618.1, read on the forward strand.
CAAACTTTTTTCACAGTGGGCCGGATAACTGAAAGAATGACGAGCGCGGGCCGCATAATCATTCTGTTCAATACTTGCAAGCCAGAATTCTCTGAAACGTCACATTTATTGCCCGAGTTGAAATAATTAACGCAATGATTTAACTCTTATTCACTTAGCTGTGGTATTATAAACATAAAATTTAAATTGTATCACAACATCTCGTGTTCCAACCGTTTTATCAAGCAAATTAAAGTACCGTCGACGGGCCTGATGAACTGACGTCGCGGGCCGGATTCGGCCCGCGGGCCGTAGTTTGGTGACCCCTGCTCTAGACGTATATCGCGCTAGACGTTTTGACTTCTCTAGACGTTGTACTAAATCATCCTGAGCATAAAATTAGCATTCAATGTTAAGAAATAAATTTTTATCTTTCTTCAAGCGGTTCAATGCGTAATACCTGTGCGTTAAATGAGTCATAACGCAGTGCGTGATGTAAGACACGGCTGTTATCAACGTCATCGCAATTCTTTCCCTCAGATGACGCCCCGCCGGCTCAGGATGAACCTTCTCCAGTTGATTCGTACCAAATTTGTCCTTCCTGTGAGTAACGCTTGCTGCATTGGGCTCGAATTTCTCAGTAAATGTGAATATATTTATATGTGTACTTGAATCATAATAACAGTGTGTTTGTTTTCATTTTATTACGGAATTTCAAGGCCGGAAGTTTTCGTCCCTTACAGTGCATCAAGAAATGATTAATTAAGTCGTTTGGACGTTGATTGAAATTTATTTGCTGGGAGAATTGGAATCGGTTCGTCAACTTGACACTTTCCTATTTAAACGCCAAAGACTATGCTTAAATACGTTGTACGAGAGAGTAATCGTCAATTTCATGCAAGTTTTTTACTCTGAAATGAAGAGAAAAACTATGCCTATCTGTATGTGCTTGACTCCAGCATTCGCTAAAGGCGCAATTGGATTATTTCCTAAAATTAAACATCTTTCATTCCAACAGCTTAGGCATAACACTGATAACACTAGTTTTAGCCCTTCTGACCAGTCTGGGGCGATATGTATCAGTCAAACTTACTAACACAAAATTCAAAGCTGAGAGCGGTACTCTGTGAAAGTCATTACGGTTGAGGCAAAATGCCTCAACCTACCAGGTTACATAAGAACGATTTCAAATAAGGGCTGAACAAATGTATTTTTTAGTATGAAAACCATACATTATACACATGTTTACACGTGGGTGCTCTGTACATAGAACGCAGTACTCCACCGGGACGTAACACGTACTTGGGGTGAACACAAACCGTACTTGGGGTGAACACTAACCGTACTTGGGATGAACACTAACCGTACTTGGGGTGAACACTAACCGTACTTGGGCCGCAGCGTGCGGCAGAGCCGTCAGCAACTCCGGCACTGTCCGCATCATTGGAGGGTCGCTGGCGGACGAGGGCGAGTACCCTTGGATGGCCAAGTTAGACATCACCATGAAGAACGGCAACGGGTTCCTGTGCGGCGGCTCCATCATCAACTCTCGCAACATCCTCACGGCCGCTCACTGTCTGGAGGACGAACAGAAGTGAGGGTCATGCTTCGAAATGATAGGAACAGTTTTTCAGTTAGGTTATTTTTTGCTTCCTTGCTAGCTTAAAGTAAATAATAATATAATGCTCCCTAAAAACTGGGGATTTTAACAATTATCCATGCACTTTTGACGAATTTCAAAATGTATATTCTCAGCTATACAAAGAAAACACAAATTGGAATCGGTTTGTTATTAGAACTCTACCTCGTCAACTATTTCATTAGCGTAATCTCGTTGCCTTCACAACTTCCTTCTGCGAATAAAGTACTTGGGGTCCCGTTTGCAGCATCCAGTCCATCGGGGTCACAGTTGGAAGGACCGGACCCTCCCCCGCGGAGGGCGAACAGAGGATCGTCGCTAAGAGTTGGCTGGTGCACCAGCAGTACTCCCAGCAGTCAGAGGTGAGGGGCGTGCTGCTTGTACGTCTCAATGGATTTAATCTATGGAGGAAACATGGTACATGTTTTCGTAAACATTGTTTTTCTGATATCTATATTGCAGTTAAAATCTCAACCTTCTTTAGTTCCTGTTTTTATGGAAAAATTCCTATTTTGATCAACGTAAATTCTTGTAAGGTAGGCTTGAATGTTAACACAACTACATTCTAAACTTATTTCATTTTCAAATAAATATTTTTTCTTTTCTTTCGGGCATTTCCCGTGCGACCCCCTAGGGTGTAAAGCACTATGCCAAAAAGGGGCGTATCGATTTTAGAGAAAATAGAAAATGTTCAAGCAAACTATCATGCAATTACAATTACTGCACGAAGAGACAATCTCTTCTGTTTAGGAGAATATCATCGTACGAGTTAGAGACACGAGCCAGCAAAATCCTCTGAGCGATTCCAGTACCACAATTTTCGTGGACGTCTGTAACTAAATTATTCTACTACATCTACTGAGCAAATAGCTTCAACACGAACACAGAAGCAACGAACATGATTTTAAAGCTCGTGACCAAGTAACTTCAACACCGACACAGGAGAAATGAAAATAATTTTAAGCCCATTGACCAAGTAACTTCAACACGACACAGGAGAAATGAGAATGATTTTAAGCCCATTGACCAAGTAACTTTAACACGACACAGGAGAAATGAGAATGATTTTAAGCCCATTGACCAAGTAACTTCAATACGACACAGGAGAAATGAGAATGATTTTAAGCCCATTGACCAAGTAACTTCAACACGACACAGAAGATGGAGGCGGACATCGCCATCGTGTACCTGCCGCAAGACCTGCGGCTGGGGACCGCGCCCTCGGACGCAGTGCCCGTGTGCCTTGCCCCTCCTGGCCCCTACGAACACCAGATCGCCGTCGTGACGGGCTGGGGAGTCACGTCACCTACTGAAGGAGGTCAGCTCGGACGACGTTATGCACTGCTGTTATTCTTATGCGCTCAGATGCTCAAAAACGAACAGGAAAATGAAAGTAAATAGCATATTGCTCGTGAAAATGGAAAAAACTAAAGGAGGTCTGCTTGATGGATAGGAAAAAGCTACAGGGTGTAAAATGTGCTCACGTGTTCAAAAATGAACGAAATAAGGAATGTTTATTGCATGCTGCTGTTCATAATGGGAAGAGCGCCCTGAATGTTTTGTGTCATAATAAATACGTGCGTTTCTGAAGTGTCTCCATCGAATTTGTGCGTTAGACTCGTGTTACTCTAGACTACGTTCAAATAATGAAGTAATTTCAACAGTGTGAAACTATTTGAATATAAAAATTTGTAATAAATTACATTATTGCTTATACAGAGTATGTTTGTTGGAAAACTTTTTAAAGCACTGTAAAATTGAAATAATAATGTTTTATTTCTTCAACTGAGGTTCCCAACGTAGAAAATAAGACTTAGACGAATATTAATCAATTTAGAGAACTGATTTCCTCTGAAATAATGATTATAAAGTAAAATTCGTTGCTAAGCAATTTATGTCTACCTATTTTTGAGAAGCTCATGTTCTAACCCAGCACGGAAACGGGGATGCTGATATTCACTTAAATCGAGAAACTACGTATTTATCACAAGTACTTAGGCTTTGAAATAAGTTTGGGCGCTAGCAAATTGATTACAAAAAGTGTTTTCCCTTAGCAAGCAAAGCCGTTACTATGCATATATTATGAAACAGATGAAAATAACTTTTTCTTTAACAACGAGTCTCGGGGACCCATTAAATGTTGTAAGATCACTTGGTATGGACTTCTTAAACCTAAAAAGACCAGCTTCTAATTTGAATGGACGAAACAGTAGTTCCAGATAAAGAAAGAAAGTAGTAACAAAATTGTTTACTCCAAAATCAGTTAAATACAAAGTTAATAACAATCAGGTTAGATTACAACCTTAGAATTAAAATGTGGAAATCTTGATGAAACTTCTAATTGAGATCTGTAAGACTATTGGGATACAAAAATGAACTATTTCTATTCGTTGAAAAACTCCCTTCTTTCATTCTTAAGGGAGCACGGTCAAATTTCTGAGGGAGGTGACGATTAAGTCAAAATTTTCTAGCGTGCAGACGTAAAAAAAGGTTGTGAGCCCCTGGGTTTGATGAAGATTCAATTTATGCTTCATTGCGATGATTGTGCAGGAGTCTCCCCTCACTTGCTGGAGGCAGGGGTGACTGTTACAAAGCAGTCTGAGTGCCACGACGCCTACAGCGTCTTTGGCCACAGCATCACAGACAAACAGGTCAGTCGATATTGTGATATTTCAAGAACAGACGATCACTGTACTTTCATTACCTTTCCCAGCAAGTTTTCAGACGACAAAATTCGATGTTGAGATGGCTGTTTCATTTGCCCCAGAGCTATGAGTGCATTTGGGAAGAGGGTGTCTACACCGAGAAAGGTCGAGAAAATTTTAAGAAACTCGTTTCGATCAATTTTTTTTCATCGAAATTTTGACTAGTTGAGATATTCGTTCAAGTTGAGAAATTCAAGTCGGCTTAAGATGAATTTTTGTGAAAGAGTTAAAAGGGGCTAATGCTAAATCGCTTCATGTGCTGTATGAAGAGTGGGGAAGTGGGATGGAATTGCCTAAAGTCCAAAAAGTATAAAGGTTTCTTTAAAACCTTTTACGGACAACTCAGCGTCAATACGTTATGCTACCAAAGCAGCGGAAGAAGTTACTGCCTAGATGTATCGAATGAGGCTCCGTTTAGAAGTTCCTGATGGAAGATCGTTGTATTTTTAATCAAAAGAATTTAGAGAATGTTTTGGCTCTTCGTTTTAATTTCTCATTCATTAGCTGAACTCAAATTTCAAAGGCAATGCTTAAACTTCAAACATCGCTAAAGTAAAGGCGAAGGCATGAAAAAATAATACTTATAACCTTGATTTAACTCTAATTTTTTCTATCATTTTCATAAATGCAAGAATATCAAATTTTCGATACCGACGGAAGCCTTTGAAAATAATTTTTCATTCACCAAAAATACGCCAACCGCAAATCGAGTTAGGATATCACGATGTGCTCTCAACTCATCCAGCCCTAACTTCATTTCCAGCCCTAACTTTATTTCCCGTCCTAACTTCATTTCCGGTCAGTGACGAATTTTAATCTTCACTTCTGGAGTTAGCACTGAATATTATTTCCTGATATTTTGTGAAGTCCATTACCTATGTCTTACCCTCGTCCCCCTGACTGTGCAGGTGTGCGCGGCCGAGGTGGGCCGGGACAGCTGCCAGGGCGACTCTGGAGGACCGCTCGTCACGCAGCTCAAGGGACTCTGGTACCAGGTGGGAAAACATCGATTTATCTATATAATCAACTTATTTAGTGAACCACACATGAATTAATTCATGAGTTTATGTATATAATCATCTTATTTAGTGAACCACACATGAAATAATTCATGAGTTTATGTATATAATTATCTCATGTAGTAAGCCCCACATGAATTAATTAATGAGTTTTTAAAATTTCCAATTGTAGACCAATTTTATCTTTTCGTTTTCCTCATTTCGAATCGTAAAATCAATTGTATCTGTACGTGTTTCTCAGTTCGAATTGTAAGGCTTAATTATCTATACGTTTTTGATGTTTCTGATTCCGATACTTATTCTTCTATAAAGTATTTTTATTTTAAAATTCAAGGCCTATTTATCTATGCGCGTTTATTCTTTCGAACTCCAAAGCCTATTTAACTATTCGTTTTTCTTATTTCGAAATTTAAGACCAATTCGATCTATAAATTTTCCTTGTTTCGAATTCAAATACTAATGCATCTATACGTTTTTTTACATGAAATTCTAACACCAATTTGCCTTCCTGCTCATTTTTTTCGTTTCCAACGTCAACAAAAATTCATTTATGCGTGATTTTTTTGCAATCATCCCTAAAACCAAATTTTCTATTCGTTTACCACTACCATTCGAGACACAGCTTTAATTTTTCAATACTTTTATTTTTAGATTTTAAACACCATCGCTAATTTACGTACACGCTTATGTTTTCGTGTCAAACAGCAGCACCAATTTACCTTCACTTCTTTTTTAATATCAAAACTCGGTACCTTCAGAGGGACACCTTCTGTATAGCATACGTCGTGATCAAGTAACCTTCAGTTCAGCCTTGTCATCGTTTACTGCTCTAGTTGCACACGCCAAAAATTAATTTTGAAACACGATTTGGAATTCGAAACAAACGTAGCTTCTCCACACGAAAAGGCGATGACGACTGATTTTAATTACGCTGAAGGTTGCATCAGATTACTATTCAGTGACGAGATCAAGTTAACTCAAATGCATGGACCCTTTCCTCTCACAGGGTCGAGGGTTCACAGTTCCGAAAAGAAAAGCTAGGGAAGAGGTAAAGCCTTGACGTACGACAGTTTCTTAGCCCCTCACTCAAACAGCAGCAAGAACAGGTATCCGGCCTCTAGTGATGTAATACACCCGTGAGAGCGATTCCTTGATGACTCCATAGTAATCGTACGGCACCATCTACCCACAGATCGGGGTCGTGAGTTTCGGCATTGGGTGTGCGGACCCGCAGTTCCCTGGGGTGTACACCCTAGTTCCGGCCTACAGGGACTGGATCGCCCAGCAAATCAAAGGCGGATCCTGCTGAAGTCCTCCCCTGTTCGCCATCCAAGTTCTGAACCTTCTCAGTCCTCGGCGTATAAATAATTTTCAATTTGGTTTACAATTTGGCAGGCTCAATGTTCCAAGTAATGACTAAGCTGATACAGAGGTGTCCGTGCATGACTCAAAGGGCTATGCAGAGGTGTATTTCTTCCCGGACTCGAGGTCATTGTTAAGGAACTGAAAGAGAGTGCTTCTGTATTGAATGCGGTCCTGGGTGAAATGGGAAGTTGTCGTAGTCAGAAGCCAGATTCAAAATTTAGGATCTCGTGAGTCGGAAGCAAAAATTAATTTCAGCAGTTGTAATTGAGAAATAAAAATTCGAGTCAGTCAGGAGTTGGAGTCAGGAGTTGGAGTCAGGAGTTGGAGTCAGGAATTGGAGTCAGGAGTCGGGGTCTGTCTCCGGAGCATGGGATGCCTCAAACTGAGTCGTGCATGAGACGCCCTGCATGTACTGGAGTGGGTAGGAACCTTCAATAATATCGCCTCACTGCACTCGCTCTCTTATTACTGAAATACTGATGCTCGGTTCAGTGTAAGTATACATTTCATCGACAGGATTCTTTACCAAACTTTTTTTAAACTTCATTGTTTTTTTGACGATCAAAAACAGCTTCTGTTGTAGTACTGTATCGAGGTAGATGATGAACGCCTCTAGGTGTGTTGTCATACTCGCGGCGTTTTATTGGATTATCCACAACGTTCACTTGCTTTGAAAAATAATTCAGAATGCTAAAAATTCATCCCACAAACACGTAAGCCTAGCCACTTTTCGTTTCGGTATAATTACACACCGTGTTTATCAACCATGTGAGGTAAATGACCATCGTAACACTGTATGTATTTTCGAGTAGGTGAAATGTTGTTTAACCGGAATAGGAAGAAAAATCGACATCATGAATGAATTATCGGTAGAATATTAGTGTGTTTGAGGCACGAAATGGCATTGAGTGTAACACTGCACTTTACAAGACGTAGAGGATCTTAATTTTTAGCGTTAAGGGGTTTGGCAGGTTTAGGATTAACGTGCGGCTTGCAGTAATTCAGCATAAGTGAGACCAACTGACAATCTGCACCATCAATCGCAACAAGTAAGCTATTAAACTCCGATTGAGTTGCAAAATTGAAGCTCTGCAACTTTTGGTTTTTAAAAGTTCCAAATTTAGAATTTGGCATCCAAGTTTCCGAGGAGAACTTCAGCACGATCTCACCCACAGTTCTGATCAAGGCGATGTTCATCAGCAATTAACTCGGTATGGGGGATGAAAAAGTTACCCTTAACATGGAACGGAATTTAATAGTTTTGTGTAGCTGCACCACTTGTAACCCAGATGATGCACATGTGCAGTATCAAACTAGGTCTATACAAATCTCCTAGATGGAAAGGTAAACGCGTTAAGTGACCACCAGTTTGGAATGATACGCTGTGGAGCTTCGAGTTTCGGGTTGAATAATAGGCAACTGCTAGTTCGAAGGAACGCATCGAGGTACACTTAGTTCACAACAACGCATAAAGCATGTGCCAGTCTGGAAAAATTCATTGTTCAACCTACCCGTTTAGAGTGACACAATAAGCAACTTCGAGTTCAGAATAACTCATTGACCAGTTACCCATTGAAAATAACGTGTAAAGCGACTGCTAGTTCACAATACCCCAACGAGTAACCTACATGGTTAGGATAGTGAGTTGAGCAACTACGACTACTAAATTAATTTTGTTTTCTAGGAAATGTGTAATATGTATTGTACATTTGTTCAATTTCATAAGTGAGTCTCTTCAAGGTTGAGGATAAAGCTGTTGAATAAACTTGATTAAACTAAGATCATTTAAGCCAATTTATTCTTTCTCATCTAATTTCATCATTGATATACTTTGTAATTTAATTAATAAATGACGTTAATTTTGATTTTCTTGTAGAACCATGGAGTAATAAAATTGGTTCACTTCCTAATATTTCATTCTCCTGCTCTATTCAACATTATGCGCGTTAAACACTTACAAAATATTAAAATCGATATCCATACTTTAAATGCCAGAGCTCTGTTATCATTCGTCTCAAAATTGTGATACTTTTAAGGTATGCGAGTCGTAATAAATGTCTATGCCAAAGCATTGGAATACTGTGAATATTTCAGTCTCTCCTAAAAACATTTTTTAAAAATATTTCTGTTGCATTATTCGATGGCAGCACTTGAACAAAACATTGGGCTAGGTCTCCAAATAACACATTTATAACAGATGGAATTGACGAAGGGGAAAAAATTTCTTTCAATTATGATGAAAAGAACATTCGAGAACAAAAGGAGTCCCTTATTTACGAAATTGAACATAACCATTCGGAAGCGTAAGCTACATTTTATCGATGATTTGCTCTTTACAGTGCTTTTATCACAGCAGTTAATATGGTACATTGTTCAGCTACATTTATTCTTGAAAATTTTGTTTCTTTATATTACATCAATGTTGAAAAACGTTTTATATCCCCTGTCCCGCCCCGACCATTCGAATGCTTATTGCTGCTCGCGCTCGCAGTCTTGCAGTTGAGCAAATTTCCAAACGATGCGAACAGTAGCATGAGAGCTGTGAACTTGAGAGGTAGTGCGGTGTCAGTGTCCGTAATTTGCTAGTTCAACCACTGTTGACTGAGAGTTCGCTTTTGGATGTACCATTTATGAAGCTTCACAACCCCCAGTCGCCTGTTTATAAGTGAGTACTTCATAAATTGGAATTATTTGGGCCTTTACAATTTTTTGGAGCAGTTTATTTTTTTCGAATGGCACCAGCATGCTTTGAGCTTGTGCTGCATGGAGAGGGTAGAAAGAAGCGATAATTTGTTTCGCTTTTGCCATTGCTTCCCTTTACTCCTAATTAAACAAAATTTCCTCAAATCCCTTGAAAATTTCATTAATGTTTCAGGTTCGCGTGGAGTACTTGATGAAATGAAAAAGCCTTTGAACCTGCCCATCTCGGCATCTTGCAGATGCTCTGAACCCCTAGGCCAAGCGCGGAATCGCTTTCTGCTCCATATAGAGCAGGGGCGCCTCAATACAAACACGGAGTAGCGGTCTGATAAGGAGCTATTGTGTATCTGCCACCTCAAGTTTACAGTGCTTTGTAGCATTTAATTCTTTATCAGGTTACATTAGGATGGTAAATTTTGGATTGGCGTGTTGTGCCGCGTCTTGTTGACCCTAACGGAAAAATACAAACGATGGCGTCGCGCAGCCTGGGTATGTGTTTTTTTAATGAAACGTTTTCGTGTATTGAAAGCGTATACGTCTGATCGAATTTGTTGAATTTTCTATCCGTAACATATACAAAATATATAAAAATACTACCAAAATAGTTTTTATTTTGGTTAATTTTCCCTTCATGCACAATAGAAGGGGTAATGAAGCTCCAAGAGAAAGGATTTATCACCGGTTTCTTTTAAGTTTATCAGAGCAATAAAATTAAGTTCTATTTAAGAGAGTTAGCTGAGTCAAGAGAATTCTAGTTTCATTTTTACTAGTTAAAATTCCTTTCTTATTGTATTTCATCTGAGTAAGATTTCGATTTATTTTTTGATAAGAAATTTTGTATGGAAAAGTTGAATGTATTTAGTTGTTAGTTGCATATTTTTATGTTGACTGTGAGTGACCTATAATTTTTAATAACTTGACATTGTTTCTTTGTTTACTATTCCAAAAAAAAAGATAAGTATGTGCCACTCAGTGATTTATTCTTTTGTGATTATCTTGAATACTTGAGTAGCATCAGTTAAATAAAATTTATACAAGGTGTACTGATATTTTTATTTCATTAGCTTCTGTGGCACATTAATCTGAGGTAAGTTGAACTATGTGCAAATTCAACAATTTTTTGTTTCAACAACCAGGATAATATTTAGAATGCTGTCTCCCAGTCTGAGCAGGTCAGAGGACTCAAGAATGTGAGCCCAAGTTGAGCTCAGGTACAAGTCCAGTTGAAGGATGCAAATTTTATAATTAAGGGTTTAATGTTAATTAGTTTCCTGAGAGATGGGCACAGTTCTACTAATGCAGTGGTGCCTAATTACAATGGAACCTTGACTTGCAAGTGCTCTTCCAATTGCAAAAGACTTGCCACTTGAACAAAAGTTTGTCAGAGAAGTTGATTTTGTATACCATATGTTTTGACTCACTTGAGTCAATTAAGAACTTACTTCATTTATAAGTGGAATAGAATTTTGTGACTAGCTTTTGTTCACATGCTGAGTTGTTTGTAAGTGGAGAGGTGTTCATTGTGTATCATATTTTGAAAAAAATATAGCTGTGTGCATTTTCATTTAAATTAAGAAATTAGAAGATAAATTTCATCAATGTATGAGAAATTTACTGACCTCAATTTTTAGTTCCTATCTCATAACTAATGTATATGCAGAATAATGCACAGTACCATGCCTCATTGGCTTTTTCACAACACTATTAATGATAACTGAAGCTTTTGTGGTCCCTACCTGATTGGCAGGAAATAGGATAAGCTACCATTTTCTCATCTTATTAATAATAGTGAATTTTTCTGGTTTTTCATTGTGTGAATGTTATTTTGTTGGATGTCCACATAAAAGATATTATTTTGTTGCTTAAGTTATGTATAAGTAGTTCAATTCCTCTAATGTAATCCATGGTATAATTCTTTGTAACTGAGCCCTAGCCAAAGAGATCAGATTTTCATGCCTAATGAATGGAAGGAAGGCATTCGATTGTTATTGGAGATGAAAAACTACAATTCACTGTTGATAGTAATTTTTAGGGATTAATGGGCTCATTCTTTGAAATCTTACCACAATCAAAGAATATGCAAGACTCATGGTACACCCTGGAGTAAATGATAGCTTGCAAGTGTGGCATAGTTGGGATTTCCTTTCTTCTATTTGTTTAGTGTAGGATATGTATGCATAGCTGTGCTGTGTTTTGTGATGTTCATAATTTTGAATTGATCAACACATTCAGTTTTTATCAGTTCTATTATAAATTTGGTAGTAATTAGGGTAACTTCAAATTACTTGGAGAAAATTCACCAAAAATTGTTTGCATCTTATGGGGTATAATATGCCCAAATGAGCATAAAAAACTATTGAAACTATAATACTAACATATCTGGCTCAGCTTTTGTCAACTGCACTAGTTTTAGGATCCTACTACATGCATAGATTTAATTTGCAAAAAATTAACCAATTTTGTTATATCTTCATTTTGCTATCCTAGATTTTTTAATGTATCAATTTAAGCTCAGTCGGCTTGCAGGCAGCCAACTGTAAGCTCCCACGTGCAATGACCTTCTGTGATAATGTTTATTTAACAATTTTAATGCGCTGCTGTAGATTTTCCTCTCCTTCATGTGAGTAGGCACTCATCAATTTAAATCATTTACTTGCTCTGGCCCCCGCCGGTGTATTATCTCTTTATTAGTGTAACCCCAAGATGATGAAGCCCATCATGTAGAAAGCTAACATTTAATAGATTGCAGGCCTTTTTTGGCACCTAGATTTATAGCTCCAGCTGTACAGAGCAAGTCAAACCGACAACCGTGCCCTTCGAGGGTGGTGTGTTCGTGTCTGTTCTCCAATTGAACTCATCGAGTTGCACCCTGTACTCAATTTTCGAATATGTGTTCGTTTGTTAAAATTCTCGTGCTGTTCATCTTATGAAGTTTCAAGGCCTGGTTCAAATATGAGCTATGTGCGAATTAGGTATTAATTCAGCGTTCAAATTATTTTTGCGACATCGCATTTAGTTTTGCATTCACTCAGGCAGCACGACTGCATTTAGCTTTGCCGCCGCTGACTTGAGTCACTAGACACGTGAACCCTGAAGTGTCGGAACTTCTAAGTACAGTTCCAAGTATTCTTTTATTTCAAGGTATTGACAAAATGTCCCATAATTCATGTACGCATTGTTTCACGTATTGTTGGCATGGATCATATCCTTCTCTTACTTCATACGCGATGTAGTTATTCACTCTTTTTCACTACGGCTTTTCAAAGCACAACTTAAAAACAAGTTTCTCCCCGTATTTCTTCTCACATTTCAGTGCCTCTTAGATTAAGAGACAACGAATATTTATATGCTTGCCAACAGTGGCCGGCGTTAGCGCACGATAATAATACCACAAGTGTTACCCGGCACTTCTGTTTCTGAGAACCGTCTATACGATTCCCATCTACGTTGGTTCTTACTTTTATATTGAAAATAAGGGGCCCCAGAAGCCGACCTATGAGTACTACCGTGTATACGATGCTCCATATTCTTCAGATGATGCACTTATTTGGGCACAATTTCCGAGGTGCGAGAACTTACGCGTTCTTTCCGAACGATTTTTGCCCCTATCACCTGCTCGCGTCCCCATACGACGCAGGACGTTCATAAGAAAACTGTCGTATTATACATGTAAATGTTAACCTATTTAAACTTGTGCGTTATATGAGAAATCTTGCATTTTTGATCGGTAGAATTCCTACCCTCAGTGGCTTTATAATTAAGGTAACATGGGAGAATCATCAACGTTTGAATAGATGACTTACTAATAGTCTAGTTAAAGCTTTAACGAGCGATCGATGTTGAGTCTCTAGCAACGCAGTGTTTGCGCCAGCATGACTTCCCGCGGAAATGCATTTAGTTCTTGAATTATAGAGGTAACGGTCGACGATTGCTGTTCGTTCATTTACGTCCCATGTGTTCATTTTCTCGGCTTGTTCTTGGCACCGGGAAGTGCATCGTAAATAGGTACGTTTCGAAAACAAACTAATACAATAATGTAGTAGCCGATTTCATATCCGAAGGAAAAATTTGAAATAAAACATTGCTCAGGTCTGGTACGTGTTGCACAGTCCTGTCCAATGTAGCGGGGTTGTATAAACCGAAGCACCGTTTTTCAACGTCATCGTTGTATAAAATGTTGTACTTGCAACCCTCGCTCGGAACACTGCGCGTCAGGTGTACACGCTCGCAGAGCGGCCTGCAATCGAGTGCTGCCTAATGCGTGCTGAATTGTTTTCTTTCGCGGTTCTAGATACCCGAGTGGGCCCTCAAAGCGCATGAGTTGAGTAGCGCGACTCTTTAGGGGCATCATAAGTTCTGGTGGGCTCTTAAGTCGTCATCTCTGTAATTACGCTCTGTTTTACACGCGAGCGAGAACTTTTTTCCCCTCTTCGTTTCGCGCGGTCGTTATCTTGGCGAGTGCTGGCGCTGCGATGTTCTTGATGCGTGTGCGATGTTCATGATGCGTATGCGATGTTCTTGATGCGTATGCGATGTTCTTGATGCGTATGCGATGTTC
>VOMN01140618.1:16600-48427 GCA_014899125.1 Orchestia grillus
TTCTTGATGCGTGTGCGATGTTCTTGATGCGTGTGCGATGTTCTTGATGCGTGTGCGATGTTCTTGATGCGTGTGCGATGTTCTTCATGAAGGAATCGGCCGCTAAATGCTGCTGCACGTCGATCATGGTGACCTAACTCGTGCTTGTCTAACTCGTACGTTTCAACTATGGATAAGTGCACTTTTCAAATCTTCCATTAAAAGAACGGTCCAATCAAGCTTTCTAGTTCTTCTCTGATCTCGCTCGGCATGAACCAATCGTTATCAAGTGTACTACTGACACAGCTACAGCAAATAAAAATATCGTCTGAAAATTACACGTTTCTGCCTGGAAATTTGCCGTAGAATGCGTTGAAGATACCATTACGAGCTCAGCGCTTTTTGCACCTATGAAGTTGGGTTGATTTTGAATTTTCGGGTTTTGATGATCGCCTCGTCCGTGTGACGTGTAAATCTTAGGCGTGATTTGAAATCATTTCAAAAGACGGCAACTCTAATTTTTTTCACGGTCTTCTGGTGATATGTGAACTTCTAGTGAGGGAAACATGCTTGTTTATAAACTGCGAAAAATTGATTGTATGTTTCGTGTTGATTTCGAATAGCATTTATTGATTCAATCAGTCTTTAGATATTAAAAATTACTGCATTCACGTTATTCGGTAAACGTTTACAATCCGTCAATTCACAGGTAGCGAAAGCAAAAACAAATTTCACTTTTCTATACAGAGAACAACTCCACGATATCGACTGAATAGCTAGCACGGTATTATCGCTGCAATGTGCGGTAGTTGTTTCACGTCCCGTCTCCGCAGCTTGCGAATTCAAGCGTAGCGGGTCAGCATTATTTAGTAGCTGACCATTATTCTTGTGGAGCGGACGTTTTGATCTTCCTTGTAGCCCCTTAATTTGAGTTAGAGCTCTCAGTAATGATGGCATCACGCCGAGATGGGAGCTGCAGCTTGATTAACTCTCCAGATTTTACTCGCCTGCGTCTTCGTTAGACCTCGTAATTATACAACGGCATTAATTTCTCCTTATAAGTGAGCTTTTCACGTATAATAGTGTTGGTGGGAAGTTGTTACGGTTCTCCTCTTGTCGGTCGATGGGGCTTAATATGAGCTTAAGAAAACTTTTGTTCTGTCCGAGGTGCAACGGATGAGTTAAGTGCAATTGCACTGAAGGGGACTGTTTGGCCGTTCTGAAGCGTGACGTCAGAGAATCCGAGGAGCATTGAGTTGAGCGTCAAAGAATCTGAGGAGTCTGAGTCATGAGTGCTTCGGATCGATTTCATAGCCCTATAATTGACTAGAAATTAACTGACATATTGTGCTTCAAATGGTTCATTTCGCGTCCATTCGTTTCCAAACCCATTTCCTTCTAAGCTCTAGCCCGGTTTCAACCCTTTCTTTCTTGAATTACTTCTGATAACTAACATAAAAACTATTTTCACAGGAATTTATTCTATTTATTTATAAAAAAACTATTATTTTCTCTTCCTCGACGAAAACACGGTTAGAACTTAACACTTTGACTACGATTCTCCACACAGGTTTAATTACATGCCGACAAATATCTCTACTGTGAATTTAAAAATGAAGAATTTTGGTTTCACAAATTTGGTTACTCTATTAATTTTTTTTCTGATCAGAACTAGCTTATTCGATTGATGAACACAAATTTGACGAAAACTCGAAACTTTGTATTTATACATGGTAGTGCTTTGGTCACGTTAGGTTAGGTTACACAATCGCGTGTACCATATATGACCCACTCCGGAGGCAACGTGTTCAGGAGGATGTTGTTTACTTGCCATTAACATCAACGGAATGTATTCCTTACTGAACTGTTTGATTTAGACAAGCTTATATGAAGTGTATCATATATGGTATAAGAGAGAAAAGGTTAACTCGTTGTCTACTTGTAGAGCACAATAACTCTGTTCTCAAACACAAAATTACAGAAGTGTCAAATAATGAGCGACAAGACTCAATGAAAACACTTGCTAAATTCAATGTTAGGAAACCCTCGGTAACATTAGTTGACTTTAGAAGCATTGGTGTGCTGTCATTTGGGCTACGTACGGAAAGTCAATCTGTTGTCCCGGAGTGTCGAATTAGGGAGTCCAAACTCCTACGTTTGTGTCGGTGAAGAGCACGAAAAAAAGCGTCAAAATTAGGCGTCGTTTTTGAAATTGCTTGTTGTTATGTGCTAGACGCACACTGATACAGTGCAAGATATGAACTCGAGTCTGTGTATATCATACTTAATAACCCTTCAGTACTTCAGGGATACCTCAGTCTCGAGTTAAAATTTACCGTCTGTTACGACACAGTCATCATTTTTTCAGCTAGAGAGCTATCGGAACTCTCTTGGAAGACCAGCCAAGCAATACATCTACATTTTAAAATAGTCTGTCAAAAGCATAGAACACATTTGACGAGGCTTGCACAGATTAGAAAAACCACTTTTGTCTTCAGGACTCAACGGGTTCAGCATCAGTTGGAGAAGAATTCATTTCAAATAACTACGAATCATTACTTTGATCCCTGACAAAGCTGCGGCCTGGCTCGCAGGAGTTACGGTTGGGTGGCGGTTATTGGGTGTGGCCGAGTCCGTGTGGGGAGGGCGAAAGGACCCCGCGTGTACCCGACCCTATCTTGGGTGTGGCCACCTACGTGGCTCTCCATATTACCGACCATTGCTGTGTCGCTCCGAGCCCTCGCCGTGGGCATCACTCTTATCGATTGTCCGTAATTGCGCGTGCTGCGAATTGCGGTTCATGGCTGTGTGCGCCAGGCAGGGAATTTTGGCGTAATTCAATCTCAAGTAAAATCGTTTCAAATCGTTGACCTGATTAGGCCTTGCGTTCTTTCGGTTCTGGGATGTACCCGTTACTGGAGAAATTTTGGCTTAATTCAACCTTTTTAAAACATTTGATCTGAATAGGCCGTCGTCTTATACGGTTAATGAAGGTACTCGTCAGGTACAAAAATGTCGGCTAAATTCAGCGGACAGTATATTTTTGTCTCGCCTTATTGAGCAGCGGTTCCCTACGAGGAAAATTTAATTCTCCTTTTGGGAATTTGTCCAAAGAACGCGCCAAGTTAATTTCCACTGTGCCTCGAGTTAGCAGAGTCACGATCAGGATATTCTGAGTGTGTTATAAATCTTGATACGGTGATGCGTCTTCTTTCCTCCTGACGTCCTCCTTGTGCTGCGAATATTCCACTGTGCTTTAACAAGCATTCGAGTGGTGGTCTTGACGGATAGCTTGTTACTCAAATGTACCACACGTATACCTAGAGTGATGGTTGTCTTAATGTGACTCTTGATTCATTCCTACTTTTTCATGCAAATTTAGTTTCCTCATAAATTGTATGTAAAGCAATTTGAAAGAGCGTAAATGATTTATTTTAGTGTTCTTTCATTGGGAACTTTCGATAGGATTTTGACCCGTTTTTATGTACGGTCTTGAAGAATTTGAAACAAGTATTTTTGCGCCCCTGACAAATTTCACCTTAGCATCCTCATTGCCTTCGTGTGTGGAAGAGCGCGTCGCCGCATCTCAACTCTTCGAGTCTTGAACTCGTTAATTCTCTTGGAAAGTTCTTCAAGAAGGCAACTTATGCTCAGTGACACTTCGAATTTGTGCCGTACGTTTTAATGGTTCGTCATACTCTTTTATTATTATTTCATGATATTTCGGGTCACCCTATGTTTTTGTAGTTTTTATTTCTTTGTCTTTCTCCTTGTTTTTACCGGAAAAACCCTCTATAGTAATCTTTGCCGAGCTACGCCAAGTGAACCTGTGTTTCACTCGAAATAAAGGCGGTGGTAATGTTGTAAATCACCACCTGTACCATCGCTGTGTTTATCCTCCTTTCCCGTTGGAAGCGAGGCGTTTTCTAGTGCACACCTCCAAAGGCATTCACGACTCGCCTTCGATTTTTCGTGACCTGTAGCCGTCTTGGACGGAGCTCTTTGGTGTGACCGTGTGGCGCTAATGCTTGTAAATTCAGGGTTACAGCTCCGTATGCTCGATTTAGTTGCGACCTGCATGCTCTGCCGTGGCTCCGTGTCCCTTCTCTAGATTACTTGGCGTCCAATTGATGTTTAGGAAACTTCGCGCGCGTTCGCTTTTTTGCATGGGAATGTAAACTATTTCAGGGAGAGTTGGCGACGCTTGTTGCAGTTTCATGTTGACGAGGCATGCACCAAAGGCAGAGGTGTTTTGCGTTCTCGGGGCGTTGTTTTGAAGGCGTTTTTCTTGCAGGGCATCAAGTTCTTGCTAGCAAAACTAAGATTTATGGGTGTAAACTGCAGCGCTAACCAGACATGGCAGTCGAACTGTGCCAGTAGATCGCCTATTCGAGCACAACGTGCAAATCTCTTCATAATAATTTGGCAGGATTAAGCGTACGTTCGCGTGATATATTTAGGACAGCAAGTGTTTTTTTCAACAAGGAACCTAGAGTTGGCTGCTGTGTCGGTTTTGATTAGGCGTGTCGGTACTTAAGATATCTGTAATAGGTAGTGTTCCGTGAGATGCTTGGAGTGATGGTAGTCAGTCAAACGCCTGAACGCTTGTTTATGTGCATCAGTAATTTCGATGACATCCTTCTCAAATGAAGTACCTGCATCGACTATTATTTTGATGTCGGTGCGTTCCTTGGGTGAAAATTATGAAACTTAATCATGGAGGTAAGAGTATTTTCACAGCATAAAATTTCAATCATGCGTCTTCAACGATTGCGAACTTTGACCAAAGCGCATCTGTTCAAGAGATGTTGTATCTCAAATATGTGAGCATTAAGGAGTTGAGCAGCACGAGCGCAGCATATCATCCAGCCAAGCACGCAAATCAGCAGCCGTTACGAGCACAGACTTTGATAGAAGTGCCACCTAATGATCGTTTTAGTGCTTTCTTTTACTGGGCTACTCCGGCTCTGAGCTCAGTGCGGGGGCACGTCTTGCTACAGCAGTTTAGATCACGTGGATGCGAAGGCCACAAACGGTTATTTTCAGGGACAATTGTGTAGGCACAATTCGCGACGAGCTGTTGTCTTTCGCGGTTCTAGATGCCCGAGTGCATCTTCAAAGCGCGTAAGATGACTGTCGCGCCTCTTTGGTATGTATCAAGGTGAAACAGGTTTTACACTGTGTTCTATTACACTGTGGGTTCTACACCATTTTTTTCGTGCATCGTATGGGAGAAAATTTTTGCAGGTTATCGCTGATTCGTTCAGGCCAATTCATGAACAGGTCGTGAATGGTTCCCTTCACTCCCTTGGTGTTTATGTTGTGGATGTTCAAGGAAGCTTTCTCTCTGCATGTGCTTCGTAGCTACTAACCTACTGCGACGACTCGTTAACCCATCAATGGTGGGTGGTGAAGAGTGTTGCCGTGTTTTATATTGCCATCTTTAAGGTTATTCATAGTTTAGCATCCTTAAATTCACTGTAGACATATTGTAACGAATGTGGCGCGTAAGGCACTTGCCACATGTTACCAATTCACGTTTATGTTCAAACGTTCATTCAAACACGCAAATATCGAACAAACAACGCTAAAGGATAGTTTTTATCGGGAGATAAATTCTTGCTTCAATGGGCTGAGTCGAGTTAGGAGTCAGATAGAGTTCTTGAGAAGGAAAATTTATCGCTCTACGCACTAAAAAGTGACATCCTAACATTTGTATAGGTTGAACTATTTGTGTAGTTGAAATTATAGACGTACTGGACCTTCTTCTATGACTTGCTTATGTCCATTTTTCACATGTGTTTTGACTTAGCACTAGCACTCCACGTTACAATTCTTTCGTGGAAAACTTCCATGTCTTGGATTAGGTGTCCTAGGCATGGAACGGTAATTTGCAACACTCCCCTGTACCTTTTTTTAGATCATATAAGAGCAAAGATTATTAGTTCTTTGTTGCTCATTTTTCAGATATTATTCACTGCTACAGTTCATAAATTCATCGACTCTTTCTATTTCTAGTTTTAATGAATTTGTGCAGCTCTTATCGGCGTAATGGAAAGGGTACCGGTAGTCCTCAAACATGCCGTATTTGCGGTCGCTTAACTCCTGTTCAAAAATTTTAAATCCAAGCATTTCAATGATATGGTCTTTCCTACGACACCAACAATCTTATCAGATGCGTTCCATAGTTCACAGTTCGCTGCGTATGATGTTTCTTTACATTTCCTGCTGAATTCTCCCTGTGTATTACTCCCGAAATGCTCTTGGCTTGAGAGTACTCATTTCCCTGGAACACCTGGGATAAAGCGTCTTAAAACCAAACCAAATAGTGCATAATCGCTCGTATATCGATGGCTAGGTTCCTGTGTGGTTGGTTTTAGATTTCTCGAGACCTACGTAGGAAATACTCCCGAGGGCAGCGTTTCTTGGGAGCGGGATGCGGTGTTCTCTCGTGCAGGTTACAGCTGGGGGGCTGGGAGGCTGCTCGCTTTAATGATGGTAATTTACTGGACTGACCGCAAAGGCGACCTCGAAAACAACGCAGTTCCTGGGCCTGCATTGCCTCAAAAGTGGGGTTTTACTTCCCTCGCACACTGTCGTTAGTCCTTGATGTTTTGAACTTTAATGAAGTCTCTTCCAGTGTGTTCTCAGTAACAGAACCTTGTTATGTCTTGCAATTGGACGAAGAAATAGGATAGAACAGTCGGGGCAAATCTTTTATGATAGGCATGTCAGTTCTTTTGTGTTTAAGTTATTTTTAATACCATGCCACATGTTAGTCGTGTGCCACCTCTCAACACGTTGGCCGCGATGTGTGCCATATTGGTACACGCAATCATCTAACCTAACCTTATGTAACAAAAGCACTAACATGCATGAATACAAATTTTTAAGGTTTCATAAAATTTGTGTTCATTACTCTAATAACCTAGTTCAGATTAGAAGGAAAATGAATAGGATAACCAAATATGAGAAAACAAAATCCTTCATTTTTACATTCACAACCGAGATATTTGTCGACATGAAATTTTACCTGTATGGAGAAATCGTGGCCAACGTGTTGATTTATACCTCCGAATGGAACCGTACATTTACGATTTTAATACACATGGACATAAACTTACATGCTGCTGACACGCGTTTCTTAGTTGTGCGACCACTCCCCTAGTAAAGCATTCGGATAGAAGTGCGAGGAAAAAAACGATGCACAGCGAATTGTAAGCTACTGAGCTTATCTGGTAAAATTGTTGGTGCTTGGTAATCCACGTTGCACCGTTAATTCTGAATTACAATGTGCGAAATGATTGTGTTGTCAGCCTCAAGTCTTCCATTATCGTACTTGGTCATTTCATGGCGTAACAAATGGCGATATGAAGTGTCATACGGCCGCCTCAAATGCGCGGGTGTCTGGAACTTCGTTTCGACACACCGTGCAGGAGTGCAGTGCGAGATTTGGTGTGTTCGTCTGCTGATTTAACCCGTCACATCCTGAGTTAATTTCTCCCTGTAAACAGACTATTTTTTGTTGTCTGGTGCTTCCGCTTTCTAATGAAAAAGATGTGAATGACTGTAACACGGGTTTACGCGTCACATTCGGTCCCAGATGTTGAAAGGGAGGTTTCAGCCCGGTGATGTTATGCGAAATTTGAATCTACGTGTGACTTAAGTCACACCACGTGAAAGTTAAGAGAAAAGGTCGGGTTGTATGTTTATTACGATATCCTAATACGATGTATTTGCTGTGATTTCGGTCTGAGATGGTCGTTCATTTTCATACTCCAGATATGCGAACTAATATCGCGTTGCTACCGAACGGATATTGCAACTTCGAACAGGATTTTATCGAATTTTATTTCGTGAGGTTAGATGTGTTCAGAATCTGGAGCATAATCTAGCATTAAAGTTGCAATGCTCGGAATCTGCAATACGAATTTTGACACGACAATTTTGACAAATATCGAGTCATTTGATATTTTATCCTCGCTTCATATTAATAACACACAAACGAGCGAGTTAGTCTCTGACTATCCTGGAGCTCGAGTGGGTTCTTCTAGTCCGGAAGAGAGACTGCGGTTGCCGTGACCCCAGACCTGATGTGCGGTGCTCTGAAGTGCGCCTCACAAACCTGCCAATGAACGACCCTCTGTACGGCGCCCTGGGTGCCCGCTCTCGCTACCCAGACTCCGAGCCGTCGCTGCTTGCCGTTATTTCAGCCGAGGGAGTGTGATCGAGTGCGGCCGCTTGAGTCTGTCCTGCATACTACCGAAATTATTGCCAATTATTGACGAATTCTACGCAGTAACAATAATTTTGCTCCCCGTTCAATGTGACACAGTGTACCGATGGTAATGCCGTACAACGAAAACTGTGCCAAGGATTTTTTATGCGCATGTGTCGCGGTCGAGTGCCGTATAAAAGAAAGTAAAAGCTAGGGGTATTTCCATCTTAATTTTCAATTTCATCAGTTTAATGCCTGACTCACTTTGTGTCGTTCCTTGCATTCGTTGTCGTTTTTTCACCTTTTAACAGAGTAACGGAGGACATCATTTTTAGTCTGGTTCCAGTCTGCCTCTGAGAAACGTGCGTTATGAGCGTTTTTAGAGTGCTTTATCGTTTGTATCCTGCACTTCAAACGGAGTCGTATTTTTGTGCATGTAGGATTTTTGCATTGCCCTTTTGCTGCAGGCATTCATCCGCGTGCTGTAGCGCTTAGGCGACTGATGTCTTCATGGTTTTTGTGTACGTGAACGTTCATCATCAACTTTTGGCTCTTGAAGTTTATTACTCGTATGGCGCTTGAAAATGGGCCGAGTTGTGTTCAACGCAGGCTTTAGTCGCTATTTTTCTGAACACCAACTACGCAGAGGCTCTTACCGTCTACATGCATTTCAGAATCGATTACCACGATGACAAAATTAGTGTTTCGTGAACAGCTAAATGCAGTTTTATTGCATTTTTCCGGTTTCGGCTGCAGCTAGTTTCCCGTACAAAATCTAAATGCAGTCTTATCGGGAAAATAATATAATAATAATAATAATAATATTGAGAATAATTTGGTTTGTAAATGGTTAATTTGTATAAAAGCTATCGCACGCTACGTTGTTTATTTTTGATGACGTGCGCTCGAATTCTTTATGGGGTGATGACAAGTGCAGTGTTCTCCCCGGTCATCGAGTCCGGATGATTTGACGCTCTTTGGAACCAGGATTAATGTTTTGAGACCCTCCGGTACATGAGCGTACCACCGAAAAATGCTGCAGCATTTCCGTTGTGCAAATGTATAGGGCTGTGGTAACTTGAAAACTGCATGGCTAGGCACCACTGGGGGAAAATTAGATATGAATATTGTTTACATTCAAATTTGTAAGCACGCGTGTCAAAATTTCTGTATTAACAAAACCTAGCCCTTTGTTCGAGTAACCCTTAACCCTTCTCTGGAAAAGTGAAGCCTTAATAACCTCGTTTGGAGGGAGCAGGGGTGGTTGTGCTGATAACCTATCCTTATCACTCCTTGTGTGAGCGTAGCGGTCCTGAGCAATCCTCGTTACCCACTGCAGACTCTGCCGCGCACACTTGCCGGAAGCTGTCGTGAGCAGAGTTCAGTTGGTGGCTACACGTCCTGTCTGCTTTATTCTCGTCTTTTGCTATCACGGAGAACGCCAGTGTCTCGACCTATGTGGACGGCCTTCTGTACGAGTGTCTCCGGTAGTCTCTTTCAGCTCCAATCTCTGAGTGTTTGTCTCTTTCAAAGGCTTGCTGTCGCTGCTCAAATGAAGCGATTGAAAGGGATAACTCCTCATGATCTAAGTCGCGTTTCACATATGCAAGATGAAGTACTATGTCTTTTCTTCATAAGTTGTGTTGCATCGATATTGACGCATTGATGAATGTTTGTACCACACGTTGTGCGTGTTTATAACGTAAAAATATAAGATACTAAACAATAAACTCAACACGTGACCCGTTGGGTCAAATAAAATTTATCAAAATCAAACCAGTGCACGACTTCAAACAAGCAAACAAGACGACCAGAGTTTTAGTATTAAATAGATAGATAGTCTGAGAAAGGGGAAACAGAGCAGTTTGCCCTGATAAGGTTCTACTTGCTTTTGACACCGAGAATCAACTTACTGATCTTTTATCTATATGATGAATTATATTCTATGACGCTCTTTATTTCAAAAATTTCCGGTGATGTGCAATAGGAGGAAGCTTTAATTAGCGCATGAATGAGCAAGTGTGTGATGGGTCACGATGCGCCTCAGTGTGAGGAGGAGCCTGTGGTGAGCTCTTAAGTGCCGCTTTGAGCCTTTCTCAGAGACGTTCATGTAACTCTTTTGAGCGAGCTAGTGCATGTTACTGAGCTGTGCGCCCCAAACCCTGGTTCCGTGGTCATCTCTGTCAGTGCGTTTACTCTGTACACGGTCATTTCGTTTTCATTCTCCGAGCGGGAACTACAGTAGCAATATCGAGGATAACTCATTCTTCGTCATGTTTGTGTACTCTCTTCTCATTTTGACTGAATCGGGACCTGATATAAGGTTGTTTTTGCAAGATTGTTGATCTGAAATACGCATATCGGGTAACCGCCGTGACGGTCACCTATTTTAGATTACGGTGAATTGTATTTTATTGTGGTGTGCATTATCATCCCGCGCTCTCATGGGTGGTTTCCGTTACTCTGAATTTTAAAGAGACTATGAATAATTTGCTTCTCAAACTGCAATTACGTATGCAGATATGAAGGGGTGTTAGGGTATATGTTTGGCAGTTTCTTAAAGAAAAAGTTAAAACACCCATTTGGCAACGTCACAGTAAATATATTGAAAATAATTTTTCCACAATATCAATATTCTCGCTCGAAAAACTACCATTAGTTTCAATCGCAGCCTCGGTCCGCCTCCGGAGCCAGGAGTAAGATTATTTTACAGTTTCCGTAAAGATGGGTCTCTAAAATTGCCTGAATTTTGCCGATCAGCAGGGCTTTTGTGTTACTGGCTCGACGATTGGAACTTTTCTCAACCCTACCTATCTATACCCAATGGACTGCTTCAGTTCATTGGGTGCAGATCTGGGGAGTTAATAGGCCAAGTATTGTGACTGATGAAGCCATTTCTGACAACCATTTCTGACTTTGGCCAGAGGTGTGGCCGGGAGCCCGATCCTGCTGCCGTACATATTGGCTTACAATTATCAACTCTTGTTATCCAGGGCTTGACTACAAAGTTTAGCAACTCTGCGTAGCCATCTGAATAGAGCCTGAGATCCCCTTTAATAAAGTAGAGAGGCATCACGTCACCCCCACCGGAGACGCATCCGAAAACCATCACATGTTGAGGCAATTTAGTCTGCATGACTTAATTGTATCCTTTGGACTGTAAGCAAGCAATCTGTTATTCTGGGGTTTGTGATTTTGACCTTGGCAAAAGGAACTATAGCTGAAAAACTATGCTGACGCAATCCTTGATCAATTTCATAAAGCTGGGGATGTCGGTTAAGCAACTTACAAATCCCCTACTGCAAAAATTTGTGTCCCGGTTTTTGTGCTTAGCTTTGTCCAAGATATTTTACTATGGCTATGCGGAAGCGATTTATGAATGCGTTGTATTTCAGCCTATCATTCTTGTTGAAATGACCTTCTTCTCTCCCTCCGAGCCGGCCGAGAAGAAGAATACTCTCCTCCCAGCGTCTTGTGCGTCTTTGAAAAATTTGCTGGATCGATATTTCAAATCTTTCTTTGAAAGGATCCTTCCTTTTTCTTTCTATAGCCTTCGGTGCGAATGTACAGATGTAATATCCATATTGGGGGGCCACTGATTGGTTTCTTTGTTTTTTGGTTGGTTTCGATCCCGTAGGGGAGACGATACTCTCTTGTTCAAGAAAATGATGCTGAGCAGTTCGGCTGCTTGCGTATATCAGTCGCTGACGCGCCCTTTTCAACGGGGCGATGCCGCCGTAGATACAATTCTTGTTAGGATGAGTCCCTCTTCTTAGTCTTGATCATTCTGTGGGCGGATGGAATAAGTCGATTGTAAAGCCTTTTCTCTTGCGGTCTTTCACCTTCATGTTAACTCTCTAAGGACCTCTTTTGAGACTTCTTACCCATCACTTAGAATAATTTAATTCAAGTAGTTTTATTTCGTTCCAAATTATGATTATGGGACTGGCGTGCCCAGGGGGACATTGTTTGGTTACCTTAGCTATAGAGAAGCATTCGGGACTTTGATCTTTCGTGCCCGCTTTGGATCTTTCGATTTCACATTTATTTCGCTATCTTTGTCCATTCTTCTCCTTCCTTCTTCTTTTGGTGTTTCTATACGTAAGGGTTCCCATATGAGAACACACCTGTGCATAGTTTCTACGTCCCCTTCAGTCCATGCTAAATGGTCTTTTTTCCCCTTCTTGTGATCGCATTTGATGTGACTATAGAACTTAGACTAATTAACTAATGACAATTCTTTCCAAACTTGGGTAAATGTACGGTCATCAAGTGTGAGCGATTGTTCATTTAATGTCCTTCTGCTGGTCAGTGTTTGCCTATCAATGTATATTTTTCTAGTCTATCTTAAACCGTTTTTCTAGACTTCTGCCGCTGAAATTCCCTTTCATCCCTTTTCTTTTACGATAAAAGGCAAGTCGTCTTGGAAGTATGAACTTGACTCAAAGCCGCGACGACAACACTATATTTTTGACTCGTTTCCCTCCCTTACGCTCACTATATTTGGCCTGTGTTCACGAGCATACAAAATAGACGAGCACATCGTAAAGATCAAGTCTCGGCGGTGCAAGAGTGCGTAATGTTCACAACAGCTGTGGCTCAAAGAGCTCGTCGCACCGCGGCCTTTGTGTCCGTTGCAGCTCGTGGAGGGGCGGCGTCGTCGCCCTGCTCACTACAGAGTGACATGAGAAGGAACAGGTCGAACGTTTATTCTAACTCCAGTGAACGAATCCTATCATAAATGACGGAACTTGCTATAATTATTACAAGATGAATGGTGTTTTTGTTGTGAGGCTCGTGCTGGGACGCGAATGTGCCTCGCCGTTTCCTTTCGAGTTGAGCATTCTTAACTAAGCTATGTTAACCACAATAGTGTACGGCACACTCTTTTGGATACATAAATCTATCCGTACAATATTAAAAATGATTTAGGCTATTTTGAAAAGACTGCCTTGACATTCAGCACGAGAAAATATATTTTGTTTCGATTGGAGCACACCAGGTTATGTTCATTTAGCTCACGGATATTTCTTAGATGTTTTTACGAGTATTCTAACGACTGTTGTCGGTTTGTGCAGTAAAAATGGTTCATTTTCACAATTTTATATTGATGAAATTCTTATCTGATTTTTTTTTCGAAATTATAATCACTACTTAGCTGAATGTTTTCATCCTCGTTGCCTTTTGCGTTAAGTGCAACAAAATTGTGCTACAATAATTTCTCACTGATCGACGTATCATGTAATTTTGCAATGATCTTATGTAACGTTCTGTGAAAATTGCGAATCGAATTTTTCTTCGCTCACAACAATAGAAACCTTCGCGGTTTGGCTTTCGAAGTTTTGGAGACCGGTCTGGAAGAGCCGATCGAAGCCTGTTTATGAAATGGGCTGGGGGGCGCAAAAGGCACGTTGGTAAGGGGTTCCCAAGTTTCAACCTCTGAGTCGATCACTGGTATATCTAATATTAAATGTGTGTACCACCGAACCAGGAACATGTACTGAAGTGTGCCTCGCTAAAGTGTACTTTACACTGTGCATTCGTGCACTGTGCCAGTGTCGGGTGTGCCCTCGGAGAGACACGGCGTGGAAGTGTTTGTTTTCGGAGGATGTCCCGCGGTGTAGCTTCGTACCTGCATTCAGACGCTGGTTGCTGGCATAGATGCAGGCTCTGCTGATATGAAGGTGCATCCTGCCTGCTTAATCTGCTGCTCAACTTCATGGGCCTCACGTACGCTTGCATTCTCCAATTACTGAACATCCGGTCTGTGTTCATTTGACTTGAAAAGCAGCCAGCTTCTGTCCCAGGTGCTTCAGTTACTCGCAAATTATATTATCGGATCCAGTGTGATCGTATCACGTCCCCATAGTATGTGTCTATCTCAGTTCCGTTTCAACTTCTGTTTAGCGTGTGTTGATGAGGAATGAGGCAAATCTCGTCGGTATTCAGTCAGTTTATAACCTGGCCAAAAAAATCTGATCGCCTCGTTCGATCTGCGTATGAGATAATCCATTGAATTTTGTTGTGTCGCAAGATTTCTCAGCTAGCTGAAAATTGTCGACTTTTTCTATAAATTGCAAGATGAGAGATATTTTGAACGACATGGCCTTGCCTGATTATAAATTGTTTCCTCCCCTTTTTAACGCTCAGTTGTGAGGAAGTTATGGATGATCGCGTGATTTTTACGCAGTTGTATAAAGTTTGTTATGTTGCCTTTAGCTCTAATGCCTCGATCCTGTAATGGGACATAAGAGAGGCAATAGGGTTATGTTAGGTAAGTTAGGTTTGTCGATCGTGTGCGACGGGGACTGGCGTCCCTATGTGGGAGCTGTTAGGTTAACTCGGCTATAAATCGGCTTTCGGGGCTTCTGTTTCTCGGGTCCACTTTGCTTCTTTCAGTTGTCATACCTTCTTCTCCTTTTTGTCTTTTCTTTTCCTTTTCATTCTCGACTTGTTTCTATGCCCAAGTGATTATGTGTTGGAACACACCTTGTTCAATGATTCCTCGTTCTTCAAAGTCCAAACTAAATAGTCGCTCCTCTTCACTTTCTGTGGATCATATTTCACGTGAATAAGGAGCTTTAAGCTTCCTAATAAACTAATCTAATGCATCTATTTACGCTTGTAAGTATCTAGTAACGTTAAATATCATTTTACGGGCCTTGAAAGTGGAACGATGACTGCGATCGAGAAGTCGAAGTCGTTCTCCTTTGCATTGCCCTGTAGTGTGTTTGTATAATACGAGAGCAGATTATAGCCGCTGGGAAAAATTTGCGCTTATCAGCTCTTTCTTTGGCCGAAAGTTTTGAAGATCGGCAAAGTTTGGTCTTCGCTGGACTCCTATCGCGACGCTCTCTGATAGTGCATAGCTGCTCTGGTATGGAAAAGATACACGGCCTCCCTGTTTAGCATGCGTAAGCTCGTCCTGCACAACCACCTGCTACCCTCTCTCTCGCATTCCACCTGCCTGCCAGGGGACGAAATGCAACTTTCACTGTACTTTTGGTGCTATTCTCGTGGGCCGTGTTCAGGTGCCTCTAGCAGTGCACGTACTGTGAAGGTGTGACCTCTTGTTTCTCTCGAGCTGCTCCACTCGCGCTGTCCAGTCAACCTTTCTTGGTGGAGTTCATATCGACTCTTTACGGTCCATATGGATTTTAAAGTCAGCTTTCATAAGGTTGCTGCTAATTTTTGGGAAGTCAGATGCATACTTGTAGCTGAAATCGCCAAAATCGTCAGATGCTAAAATTTGGTCGGTAAAGGGTCTAGGTATTGCTTGTTGTATCGTGATTCACATCAGGTACTGATTTTCTCGTATTCTCGTCAATGTCGTGTACTTTCTTCTGGTATAATTTTAGCTTTTTAGGTTTTGAAAATTTTATTTTTCCGGGTACGATACTTCAACCAGGTTATTGTCTACATGATCATTTAATTAATCAAACGTCCTTTTTTCTCAAGTTTCACGAGGCACTCGTATTCGTCTCGAATTTCAGTCTATATCAAAACCCTTTTCCCCCGCTCCTGTGATGTAGCTATAGTAATACCTTGCGTTGCGTTACTCCTTTCTGGACCGATAGCACTTGGCCTGCGTGGAAGGGCCATCGTGGAGCCTTGGCTGCACTTCATTTATTGATCGGTTGTTCTCGGGTGACCTTTTGGAGTCATAATTTAGTTAGAAGCCCCGAATTTGCCACTGATGGCATGGGCCTGGCCGGGTGTGCTGCTGCCTCTCTACTCTCGCATTGTCATTAAACTTCCTGTAATACAATCTGCGGGGCAACTTGTTCAAGGATATGAAACTCCCTGTACTTCTCTAACCCTTGATTAAGTTTCACGACGTCCCCATTGGGTAGATGGGAGGGGGAGTCAATTCGAAGTTTATAAGGTTTCATAACTTCAAGAAAGTCCATTTTATTGTCTGAAAAATATCGGCTTCCAAAACACTGTCTGGGTTTTTGACTTTTTGAAACATGAGTACTTCTAGGATAGGAGTTTGTCTTCAGTGTCTGAACTTGTTTTTTCAAGGCCTTGGTTTTCTTGAACATGTACGATGTAACAAAAAAATGTCATATGCTTGCAAAGTTCTAATTGACACATGGCATTTGCATCAGTCGCTTATGTTTGCCGCTGGTAATCCCCTATCATCATTTGACAGCCGCAGATTTACACAATTCAGGCCCATTTGTAGTTTCACGCGTAAACAAACCATGATTCAGAATTGCGGAGTGCAGTATAACGTTTTGGGACATGAAACTTACCGTGCTTGCGCACTTACACATGAATACTTTTGTTTCATTTTTGTATAATGTACGACTTTTTCCGTTATGACGTACCTCAACTGTTTCCACCAGCTGTGATGGGGTCTCGGTTTTGCTGAAATTACATTTTTGTCTGAGCCTTCTTTCCGAGACATGCTTTGCTGCAGCTGTTTACCATTCCATTTATCACAGTGCGTTGCAGAATAGCAAGAGTGCCTCTTAAAAGTAAATATTGAGCATGTTTTATGAGGCTCCAATGATGTGTTGCTTGCACATCGTCCTGAAGTGCCATTGTCAAATGAAGTGCTGTGGATTCAAACTTCTGTCGGCAAGTCAGACGTTCTATACTTGCTTCGCGTTATTCTTCTTCATGTCATGGAGCTGTTTGTCAGCTGTGACAACTGCGGTAGCGGGTGGAAAACCCATAAAGATGTGAAGCTAGACTGTCACTGCCCAAAAGG
Organism: Orchestia grillus; assembly: GCA_014899125.1. Classification (NCBI taxonomy): domain Eukaryota; kingdom Metazoa; phylum Arthropoda; class Malacostraca; order Amphipoda; family Talitridae; genus Orchestia; species Orchestia grillus. The sequence goes on from VOMN01140618.1 coordinate 33,517, forward strand.
AGATATTTTTTAGTTACAAAGCAGTGCGTCTCAAAATGCTTCCGTCCTAGTGAGCTTTCTGCTTCTTCGTAATATAATTTCTCGTTTTTTAAAAGTACGAACCAGATAATACGTTCAAATTTCAATAGGTCCGTGCCCTGATGTAGCGAGACTGATTAAAGCAGCTGCCGCAGCTAGGTCACCATCTGGGGCTAGAGTTCGAAGGATTTTCTTCGTATTCAATAGTGTGAGCCAAACAATACGTTCATATCTCAGTTAGGCCCATGATACAGCGAGACTTCTTGAAGTGGCAGCAGGAGGAGCTAGGGCACCCAGTGTTGCCAAGGTTTGGGTCATGTTTAATTCAGCAGCTTGAGCCAAATCATACGTTCAAATTTCATCAAACGAGGCCATGCCTAGAGCGGCAGGAGCTAGGGCATCCTGTGTTGCCATAGTTTGGGCGATTTTCTTCATTTTCAATCGCGTGAATTATAAAAAATATTCAAGTTTGAGTTGGGTAGGAGCAGTTTAGTGATCTACCTGTTGCTTCAGATGTTATTACTTGAAGCAGGAGCAGCAGCAGCAGCTGAAGGAGCTAGGGCACCTTCCATGGCCCGTGTTGGGATGCTGAGATCTTCCTGGCTCGCGTGCAGCGCCGCTTCCAGCCAGTCGCGCGGGTAACCTCACGCCGTTACGCGGGTTCCCCCGTCGCTCTCCCCGTCTCCCAGGGTTAATGTACTTGTACTTATACTTGCTGCCTACGTGATACTGATCTCAAGTACTCGTGTGCCAACCTAATTTTCATATTTCAGGTGTTGTTTTTGCAATGGCTCGCTACGTTTTTTGTCGAGGTGACCGTGATAAGTGTTGATTTCTCTCGCTGTTCTCCTGATGATTGGAGTACTTCCCTTGTGCAGCTGTGTAGTATGCCTTCTTAATTGTCCTCGTGTCTGTACAGGTTGTGCTGGAGTTTAGTTTGGAACGTACGTATGTGATCTAGCATTACGCTGAACCGCAGTCTTGTGTCAGTGATAAATCAAGTGGTTGACCTCAGAAGAACTGGTGAAACTCGCCGTGGTATCGCTCTTCGCTTATTACCATCGCTGCTCCAGCGTCTTCTCAGTTTGGATAGTCTTTGCGTGGATGTGCAGCGTTTAAAGTGGATTTCCTCGGCATTGTTCTTAGACCGTACTTTTTTGTAGAGGTTTCATTCTTTCACTTAAATTGTTACGACGGTACTTTTTTTAACAGATTCGAATCTGTATATTTTGGAAAGCTCTATCCATCCGACTATATTATTTGCTAAAACAGTGTAGTCTGATGTCCGTGTCTGATCATATATTTCTATAGTTTGATTAGTCCATATTTCATGGCTGTCATAAAACTTGTGCTGTCGTAAAACGAAGCTTATATTTCGCCGATAAGCATAATGGCCATCATGTTCACCTCCCTAGCCAAGCAGTGCCAACCTTGATTTTTCAAATTTTAGTTTTTTTAAATGTTCGTTTGTAATATACTTCTAATGGTTTTCAAGACACTATTTTGATAACTTGTAACTGAATTATGTAGCGCTTGTGTCAAGAATGTTAGCTAATATGCATGCTTCTAATTCATGTGCAGAAAAATGCTTTGCCAAGCCTCCCTGAGATCTCGAATGTCCTGATGTACTTTCTGAGTTTAGCGGAATGTCATTGTAAGTATAGGAATTCGAATCCTTTTAAATGAAGGTACCGCGAGTAATTGTACCCTCTTGAAGCAGTCTCTCGGAGGTAGGAGAACTCCAGCATTGCAGAACAAAGCTGATGATAACGTCATCGAATTCCTGCGTCGCTTTCTAAAGTGTATCAGTGATCCCTTCTCAAGATGTTTGTAGACGGTTCTTTTGGTTTGTTCTCGTTTTTTAAAACGTGTTTCGTATTCCGTAAACGTTTTCTTGAAGCTAACCTAACCCAGGTGGTCGGAAAATATTTCAACTCTAAGGAACCGAAATTCATCATCAAATTTACAATTTTCATCTGCGTCTCGTGCGTTTAAGAAATGAAAACCTCTGCATGATTGGGAGACTTTACTGGCGTGAAAAGAAAACACTGCGATGTTAATTGCGTTACTGCCGTCTTGTGGTTATCGTATTTAAACTTGTCCTTGGAATACGGAATGAGGGGCGGCAATAAACCGATGCGAAGCGGTCTCGTCACGTATGGTGCGAATTTGTGTAGTTTGGTGTTCTTTGTGACCCTGAATGTGGTGGTTCATTCGTTCAAGAGGGGATTTGGGTCGACTCGGAAGAGCTCTCGCAATTGCTACAACGCCCCATCGAGGCTTCTGTCACCGTCGATTGCTTTTCGTCGTTTGTGCTAGTAAGACGAGAAAAAAAATCTCGTCCGATTTTCTCGCCGTGTTTGCTTGCGTCTAATATGGTTGAGTCTTTGATGGCGTGAGTCGTATTTCCACGGGTTGGTCTGTCCAAGATTTGATCAATAGCGTCTTTTGACACTTCGGTGACATGAATGTCCAAACCCTGACGTGGCCACAAAGCTTTCTTATTTTTAAATCTATGGGGTTCTGCAAAACGCTTCGAGTAACTCCTTGGTGGGGTGGTGATACGCGATTGTATCGCTTTAATGGTGGTTTGCTACCTGATTTTATAGAACACTAGCGTACATATTAAACTTTATAATTCGATTCCGTCAACTATTTTTCATTGTTACGACTAGCAAAAAAATTTCATGCCTAAGTAGCATCTTAGCATTGTTCACATTCGGTTTGCTGCCAGAAGCAACTCAATGAAACTCTCTTGGAAAATTATTCTTGGTGTATGCAATGTAACTTGGTGTGCTGAGCGCTAACACACGGGACTCGTTCCTTAAAATCTAATGAGTAATTTAACCTGAGAATTTGTTCTTGTGAAAGAAACTACCTGCATTGCTACCTTTGGCTCTCTGGTGCGGCCATAATTGGCTTGTCATGTACGGTTCAGCACCAAAGACTTCAGTAACAGTTCCGCTGGAATGCCGTATTGTCTGAACCACGTACATATTTTAACCTCGTTAACCGTAGCTCATTAGCACTGTGGCGGTGATTATTGTTGATCTGGACTTCTGTATAAGTCATGGTATCTCGTCTCACGAGTATCGGTGTGGCTCATTATATAATCTTTTTGATTACACGAAAACGTTCTGAGATTTTGGTTTATGGGACGAGTACAAATCTTCGTGGTTGTGCATCGTAATTGTGTGCTTGATTTCATTTGGTATTTGTATTTTGAATAGTTGCAAACTCCGCAAATTTTGAAACGTATATCCAGTACAGTGTTTTTTAGAGGGGATGAGTATTATGCAGCTGAACCGAGAGGAGAGACATCGTAAGAAGACACGTTGGGAGTGTTGTTGTCTTGCCTTCATCAAGGGTTCTTGAGCTAATCGCAGAGTGGGGGTCCGATTGTGTCTGCTGCGCTGCTCTTGAGCATAGGTTACAATTTGTGGGATGCAATGCTTAGTTTCTATGTGAAGCTCATGTTTACCGAGTGCGAATACCCACTTAATAGAATAGAATTATTTAGAAGAATATATTTCTGGTCAATAACTCTTATGTTGAAAATAAATGTTCATTCTACATCTGAAAATCATTGCTAAACTGCAAATGGAGGAAATGTGCGTAGTAGGGCTGTAATTCCCTCTGTGAGCAGATGCAGATTTGCGAGATCATTGAATTTGAGTTGCTATGCAAAGGCGTCGTGCGGAAAGTGTGCACTCATGCAGCTGGGACGGTGGCCGTCATGAATGCCTCCCTGCGCTGGTGGCGCTGTGCCTCCTTGAATGTTTCGCTCAGTTCTGCTGTGTGAGCATTGATGCCCCACTTTCTTCTGGCCCTTGCATTGGCTGTGGTCGTCATTTTTTGAGCGACGTTTGTGCAGCAACGGCACGCGAAAAGATACTTGCTTTCTCTTTCGACCAGTCCAGCCTTGTAGTGACCAACCTCCACCACCATCGCTGCTGGTGCTCTTTTAGGGCTGTGGTAATCAGCTTGAGAGATCGCATCCTTTCGTGTTTGCCTCGGTAATAGCGAAAACTACCCTGTGGCTAAATATCGATATTCTTGAGCGTTAGAGAGTGACTTAAGATTACATAGCGAAATGTGTAATGTTTTTGAAAATGTGGGACAGACCTTACAAACCGTGAAATTTTGTTAGTAGTGAACTAATTGATGTGAGTTGAAAGAAGTTGCGGTGTTCATTCCTCACAGCACTTCGTGTTGATTGTGATTGTATAGATACGTTTTAAGTGCCTCTCTCTATTTCAAGTGTTATCTTTTGTTAGCCATCTGGAATCCTTTATTAAACACCCATTTAAGTTAACAATACTTACATTTCAAGTAAAAGAAGAGTATTTCTGTGTTAGAAGAAACCCAGATGAATTACAGGATTAAAAGCATGAAGTGGACAAATCTTTTCTACGAAACTCGGATGCCTTTGTGTATTTATTAGTAGAGTATTACTCAAGTCCTCATACTTTTGTACTTGAATCTTAATTCTAAGTTACGAGGGTGATTCAATTTTTGTTTTGGCAGTACAGTGTGGCTAAAATTTTCACTTTGTCCTCCAGAAGTGCTGTATTTTGTTCAACAATGACGGTGATTTAATTCAGTGGTTGTGCTCTTTCAACTACTAGAATTGTGTGGTGTTCCTTATTGATTAAAAAATTGAGTGAGCACTGTACTTTTCTTCATGGAAAAGTAATCTTATTGGAATGAGAAGATTTCAGATGTGCACTGATACTACAAAGTGCTTCAAAGCGTTCGAAATAATACTCTCAAGTGCTGTAACTTTGTCCCAGTGTTCCTTAAAATGATCCCTTGAGTATCAGATCAGAGAGAGCACTCGTTGCATAGCCTGCCGTGCGTATGATCATTTCGTGAGCCGTAGTTTCCGCCACTTTGGCGGACTCCTCCTTCCCCATGACGACGCTGCTGCTTCGCTCCTACAGCCTCGATCTTTCCTTCATTCGCCGGAACAAGAAGAAGCAGCAACAGCTCCGTAAAACTTCGCAAAATTTATGGTGAGTTCATGGAGGAATGTTGCTGGGCGTGGCACGGGGAGAGCTTTATTAGGCGACCTCTTGCCTTCATTGAAACCGAGTCTCAGCGACGCAGGATCAATGAATTTCGCTGCTTGAAGAGCGTGGGAAACCCTTTAAATTTGTGTCTGCTTGGGCCTATCGAACTCTGCGATGGCAAGATTAATTTGTGCGAGTTTCACGCGTGTGTATTCCGTGTGATGTACCGTGAGATGTTTATCCAATAGTTTCGCATGTGCAGCCTTCGTTTCTTCGGAATTTTCCAATTGATGGTAAAAGTACGTGGAGCGTTTCATGCCGTAGTCAATATTTGTTTTTTCTGCTGTTCATTCTCTACCCGCTACATTCCTCGCAAGAACCAACAAATAGTCCTAGCCATCCAGCGAGGTAGTCGTCCTTTGAAAGTTTTTTCTTTTCATTTTTTCCTCTTGATCCCCGGCTACTGCGCATGATGCCCATTGAGGTACTAAATCTGTTGCGCTGGGCTAGCGTTTAGATATCGTCCTGTAATTCTTATCAGCGATAGTAATCTGAATGCCGTTCAATTAAATAGACGAAGTGGCTGGTGAGTTTGGTATAGGATTTACAACGTTTTCGTGGATGTTATTCATCTACGCGTTTGTTACCAGTTTGTGCATTCGTTTAATCATTTAATTAATATGTTATCCCTTCATAAATTGTTATAACCCTTTATTAATTGTTAAGGAGACCGCCAGTCCCTGAATACCCATTCTTCCTTTCTCCTCGTGGCGAGGGACGGTGATGCCTTCAACCTTCAAGAAATTCCCTTTGATGGTCGGCAACGATTGAAGAATGATTTTTTTTCATTTTTATTATGAAACTTCGTTTCACTTTCATACTAATTTTTGTTAATGACAAGTCAATGTCGTAGCGTAAGCTTTTGATTTGCCATTTCACTCCACGTTTGAGAACTCTGAAAACAAAACTGACTTGCGACCCAATATTCAGGGACGCGAAAGTGAAAAATACCAACGTTGAGAACACTTTTCTTTCATTTCGATTGGTGGTGTGTAGCAGCAGTACGTCGCTTCATCAAGGGCATCATCCCGGCAGAGTTACAGCGATGCCTTGATGCCGTAACGACCCCGGCCTGCCATTCCATCGCGTTGATGATAGCCTGACATGAGGATAAGCTTCGATCGGGGACTGCGTGCGGGAGAAAGGAAAAATCTCCTCGTGTATATTTACTTGGGCGTTTGCAGGAGACGAGCTCCGAGTGGCTCAAGGAGAAAGGAAATTTTCGACTGTTTTTCTTATTTTTATTTTCGGTGCCAGTTGTGTTGAAATCGCCGCTTGAAAATTAGTGGAAATATTTTCTGTGGCTGACTTGAAATGGCGTTCGGACAAAGATTTAGTGTCACCTCGTCGCATTGTGAGTGCTGGTGTGTTGTTCTTAGGGTTCCATTCCAATTGTAGACGCCTCCGCTATCTGAAGTCAGATTTAATATTTAATTCTTTACAAAATATTTAGTTGAAAATGGGAAAGGGTTTTCTGTACTGAGAGTTCAATTCCACTCGTCGTATCTAACATGAACTTTTTCTTTAGTGAGACGAAAAAAAAACACACGACTGCGCTATCATATGCAACTAAGTTCACACCGTGGGAATAATTTAGCGGTTTATTTGTATAAATATTTTTCGTGCGTTTGGTAAATCTGTCTCGATAACACAGGACTGTCGCTGAGTTTGTCGGGCTCCCAACAACTGACCATGCAATGGAATGATATTTACGGGTGTTAATTATAAACTAAATATTTTATAGTTTTCCTATCTAATATTGACCATAGCCATGCTTTACCAGTTGTTTCGTTCCGTCTTCTTTGTTTGGAATATATTTAGAATGATAAGCAAGAGACTGAAAGGGAGTGGTTTTTGTGAACACTATCCGTCGTGCGGGAGTTCGATTTTAGAATGTGTTTTTGATGACAAACTGTTTGCGTCAATGTTGTGTCCTCGGTGTCAGGCTGTGCGACAAACAGCGTACAGATGGTGCGACGCGGTCTGATGTAATCTTGAGTATTAATCTCGCTCTCTGACGGCGCAGGACTTTAGTGGTAACCCAGGAATGGACCGTTCGGCCCGTTCCTGCCGCCGTGTTTATTCTCTCTGTGACACTCATTGGCGTAGGTAGGTATGAAAACCTGACGCAAATGAAATATATCTGGAATAGTAGTGGTATCGCAGGTAAGAACGTACTAGTTACGAGTACAATTGTTTGCAAGAGCTGTGGAGCCATTTAGCGCTCATATTCAGTAGATATCTGTGAAATAATGCAAATGAGGATCTCTTTAATGGAAACTGAAGAAGTCGAAGTTCATGAAAAGAAAAGCACACTCGACAATCCCAAAACAGAACCAAAATAACCCGGAAACTCGATTTGATTTAGAATAATTATATTCCTGAATTTCAATGCAGCATCAGTTTTGCATTAGACGGATCAACTTTTAATTCTAGGGATAGATAAATATTAGTCTTGTGTGCTGAACTACTGAACATGTGATGAATTACTTTCGTCTATGAGGTAGACTATCTAAAAGTGAATGCATTTTTAACTTCATTCAACAGGGCTGAAAAACCTGTGCTTCTAAGTTCATCGTCGTCCTGTCGTCCATTAATACGCAGCGCATCAACTCCGTGTGAACACAGTCGCTGTGCTCTGCAGTTATGCCCTCGATAAATGGAACGTCTTTTAGAATGAAGTTAATGCAGTGAAATGCCCAACTAATGACGAAGTATTACGTTCTCATTCGTTCGATAGATGCTGTAATTCTTCGTTCATAGATACAGTAATTTTGTAATATGTTCATGGTTCTATCCAATAAGGGAACGTCAAATTGAAATTATCTATCAGGTGTTTCAATGTTGTGATGTGTTTTTTGGCGGTTATTTTGGTTGACGTGATCTTGAAGGAAAGTGCCTGTATCTAATTAAATTATTCTATATCGCATATTTTATTTAATGCATTTCGATTTCACGTTTACATTTTCTGAAACAAGCTCGTTTCTTAATGATTTTAAATTTTCTCCGCTCTCTTATATGTATACGGTTTTTATAAGCTATTTCATTTTTCCTCTCTTTGAGAAACAGTCCGAGATACCTTGCTTGGTACAATACTTTTATACAATTGGGTTACGACAAATCCTTCGGACATGTCAACAAGACATAATTGCTACCGCTGCAGCAGTGGATCACTTCTCAGATTAAGCATTGAAAACCAAATCTGTCGAGTGGGAGTCACATGTGTCTCATTTTAGGGCAGTGTGGTCGAGAAGGTCGTGTGACCTTTTAGTGCTGTGTAGTTGGGAAATTCATAGCTAATGAACTTCGGTGTCCATTTTATGTCGTGTAGTTTTTCTGATCATTATGAGTTCACGTTATGTTCTGTGCGAATTCGTATTTTTAATTCGTATTTATAATCAAGATATGCTGCCACAACCTGATGTTTCAGGAAACTATTTTAATTCAATGTGATAAATATCCATTGCTTTAACTAATCATTTCATGATAAGAAATTATGTCAAATTTAACTGACTTTAGACTGATCTTGAATAGGCCAAACAATAAGAATGATGATGGTAAGCATTGGTAAGGTCAAGGTACGCTGAATTAGAGTTGCAATTATTTCTTTTATGTAGATCTTATCTCATCAATTTCAGAAATTCCATGAATGCAAATTACGAGCTTTACCAGGCTCAGATATGAGCACGGGTTATGACGCACTTTCAAGTTTTTTTTTTTACCGTTCAGTGAACAAATCCAAAGTGAGCTGACCATATTGTGTTACAAATCCTAACAGTGCAATAATATTGAAATAATGAACCAAGTCGCGTACAAGATTGACAATAAGTGCGAGCACGTAAGGGACGCTAGTAAAGGAAGCCTAGGCACATTGGAGACGTGAGCAAAACCTACACACCATGAGGTGCTGAAAGGGGACCCGTTTAGTGACATGATTGTGTGAGAACTACATCAGGTAGGGGAAGGCCGTTATTCTATGCATCCGATAACATTCAACAATATTTAAGGTGCGTAATCTGCCTAATTTAGTGTGAAATTATTTGTTCCATCGAAATGCTTCTTGCCAGTGCTGAGATATCTGCTGTTCGAGTGGGTGAAGCGCAGTAAATTTCCATGTTATGCATCATATTTTATTCAACGTAACTTATGTTTCCTGAGAGCTTCACTCATTAGAATCTTTTTCTTTACTATTTTGGACACGTGATTTTAATTTCCAAAACATTAACATTATAATTTCTCTGCTCCATTCTTCATTGATAGTGTTACATTATCTCGTAAAGCCCTATCTTTTCCTGCTCCTTACTATTAGTTACTTGCAAAATAATGGAATTCTAGTTTCCGTGCTCCATTTTTCAGTGTTGAGGAGTCGTTTCATGTTCACGATCATCACGAGAGACTAGGAAGTACGAGGATAATGAGCTGGTCTCACGTACGTGCTCACTGCACCTTGTGCGTGATCCGCGTTATCGCTTGGCGCTCTTCCGTGTAGCTTGAACGCACGCGTTCACTCGAGCATCAAGGTTTCAGGTCTCGAACTGGCGCCTTCCAGCGTTACGAGATGGCCACATGTATTCCATAATGGTACTTTTCGTTTCACCAAGTATGTGTAAATTCTCCTGAATTCTTCAGGGGTTTGGTTATTAGAGCAGCGAACGTTCGTGAGTTGCAGTGATTAAGATTGCTTGGTGTTTTAAAAAGAGATTTCTGTTAAGAGTATTTCAATAATTTTGCTATCAATTTAGTCGTACTCTAACGAAGTGGAAGCACTCAGCAGTTCTTCTTATACGAAACTTAACTTGAAGCTCCATAATTTGAATCACCTTGAATATGACTAGTAAGAGCACGAAAGAAGTGATACGGAACGAAGGGAGCACCCGAGACGGATCGAAGAGCATGCATTAGGGGTGTTGGAACTCGCTGATCGAGCGTTTACCTGCCCTCTCGCTGGACAAAGTTGACCAATTTGGCGAGGCAAAGGAACTCTTGGGGCAAAGCGTGCATGTTTTGCATTTGGGGTCGTGCATGAGTTGTGGTTGACCGAGGTTTTTGTCTTAATCGGGGGTGGGAGGGATCCACCATCCTGTTTCTTCCTGAGAAATTTCAAGTACTGAGCTAATGAACAGGTTCTATTGTGTCTCGTTGCCCTCCTGTACCTACATAGCTGCTGAAGCCGTGTGCGTATGTTAAACGAGCCATTAAATGCAGCGTTTAATTAGAGGGTCCTGTTCTTTTGTTTGCAAGACTTGGAGAATTTTTTGCTTTTGGTTATCACGGAGTTATGTTTCGTGTCCCAGTTACTTCTTTACCGAGCTCTTAAACCCCTCCACGAGTTATTCCGAGGAGGCTGGCGGTGCGTTCACACGGTCCGCGTAACCGACAGTGATCGTGTGAATGCAACTTCCACGGGCACGAGATATCTAGGGATAGTTCGTTAAGGGGTTAAAGGGAAGTAAACTGGATCAAAATTTCTGAATTTTTGTAGCCGTGTTGCTTTGCTTATTCGAAAGTCAGTTATTTTGATGTTCTTATCTTGGCTCGTATTAAGTTTGGATGCATTAATATTGCCATGCAATGAAGTTCTAGGATATCTCAAGTTCTGTAAAATGTTTCTTGAAACAGTTAATTTCACAGCTTTACGCACATTTACCTGTAACTTTCGACTCAACCGTTCACACTATTGCTAAATGCTATAACGAATAGGTATGAAGTGCTGTGGCTAGAGTGCCCCAATGTACTAGTGAATTCTAGTGCAGCTTGTTTGGCTGCGTTGGCATGGAGCAAATTACGCGCATAGGTACTTGAAAACTGCATCAGAATCTCTTACTGGAAGAAGTCATTCTTTGATTTTATCGCAGCGGCAAACTATTCTTGTAACTTCTTCCAGTAAAAAATATAAGTAGTTCCCTGCAGCACCGGCACATTTCCCCGAATATGTTGGTTGAACCATTGTTCTTCAAAAATGAGAGAATATGTGGAGTGACTCGCTAACCTTGTCGTATCCGCGTGTTCTTGTGTAGAAACAGGTGTGGAACTACAATAAACCTTCATATTTTATTAAGCAAATATTACTTAATTGACTCGCTCGCTGTTCTTAACATGCAGTCCTGCCAACTATGTTCCATAACAATTTCTCAGCATACGGGTGATCAAAAGTCTCCCTACAGCCAGTGTTTACTTTGGTCGGGGGCGTCAAGTGCGAAATCGGTGTATTGAGCGAGCACAGTTTTTGTTCATATCTTGCTGTTTGATTTTCTGTTGATGTTGGTTTTTGGGGAACGGGACTGTTAGGTTACCTCAACTGTAGATAGGTCTTTATGACTTTTATCTTCGTGCCAACTTTGCTTCTTTCAAGTTTCCCTTCTTCGCTATTTTTCATTGTTTTTTCCTCTTCATCTTGAACTCGCTGTTTCTATGCGCAGGGGATCCTTTGTGGGAACAACCTTGTGCAGAGATTCCCCGTTCTGTGCACTCCATACTAAATGGTCCCTTCTCTTTGTTTTCTTTAGGATCACATTTCGTGTGGAAAGGGAGCCTTGAACTTCCCGATGTTCTAATCTAATCACGTTTTGTTATCGTGTACTGCCTGAACTTGCCTGAATACATTTCCGTCTTAATTAGACAAAATGAAGCGTTGATATTTTAGACCCGAATAAATGGTCCTGTCAGTTACGAACAGGGCTCAATTATTAAAACACATGCACGTCACGCATCTCATTTGAGCTGACACTTGAAAAAACATACTCGTCACTTCAAGGTGCTTGGCGCGGCTGACCTATTACTGTAAGTCTTTCTTCAAGATTACGATTGTGACGCTCGAACCTGCTGTATTCGTATGTAGAGCTGTTCATATGTCAGGTTAAAACGCTCTGTCGCGCCCGACCTCGCCTTCATCATCTCTCTATCGCATCGGAACCGTTTCTCTGTGTTTCATGGTGCGGTTTTGGCTGCCGAGCTTGTGTCAACACTTCACCATCGAGGCCTGAACACGTCCTTGCTCCCAGAGCTGATTGCACTGCCGTTGGACCGTGGAATACGTGGAGGATATTTCTTATTCTCTCAGTGATGAAGGTTGTGACTTTTCACGGGTGGATTTAGCGGTGGAGGTATGAACGTTTCAGTCTAGAGCGTGAATTAAGTTCCCTGAACTGTTTGTTGAATATTGAACTAGCGTTTAGCGTCAGTTTTTGTGCTCAGTCTTAGTGTGATTGACTGTAAAAATAGTTTCATTAGCGAGAACTGATGTATAATTCTCTGCACACATGTTTTGGCAAGCATATATTTTTTGCCAATTGACTTGAAAAATTTCTTTCTGCACATGTTTAGGCATGCACGCATATTTCCGATTCCATTCGTTCCATTTATTCTCTGCTCGTATCAAGAAGTTTTGCTCACTCCCCTGCGTAGGAGGTTGCAAAAAAATGTGACGACTTGATCGTGATTTTGTTCATTCCTTGAGGATAATTCCTCATTAATAAATCCTCGCACTAATCGAAGCAAGGGCGCGGTCTAATCGAGGTTTTTGTTGAATTTCCCCATGAAGCTTGAACAATAATTATAGTTATCGAATATCGTTATTTCAGTTGCTTCAATACTTTGATCTGGGTTAAAATTTAGAACGAATTTGTATACGTGGAAATTTCGTCGTTGGCCATGACATTTCTCCAGTTGAAAATTTTTGTTCCTGTGTGTTTGAAAAATTTTCAAGTTCGGTATAATTTTTTCTGCGAGAAAAATTCAGCGCTGCGTGATTTACTCACAGCTTATGTGGGAACTACACGGAGTTGTGAGTATTGAATTCGTCATCGTGGCAAGGACGTCTTATAGTGAGGTACAGTAGGCCAGTGCTGTACTGAGATCAGTAGCTTCGCGGCCACAAATTAGCATCTATAACTCACGCGCAAACCTGCATTGCAGAGCACATCAGTTTGGGTGCTTGTACAGCGCTGTGCGCGGAGAGACATCTCTGCCTATGGCAGAGTCGCGTCAGTTAAGGTATTCACAATACGACCGAGGGGTCTTGGGTGGTAACTTGCGTAGGAACGGGGGTGGGATTACAGCGTGCATTTTTCTGGCGTGTGAAAGATTGAAGCTAGATCACTCCTGAACCAATTCTCGTTTCAAGAGACCGCAATTTCAGCTCCAACTGCTCAATTTATATTGAATGTCCAATGAAAATCGCTCTCAGATATTTATTATGAGCACATAAGCATTATGGGACGCTAACTCACACGAGACCCCTAAATCAAGAGATGGTTCAGGTCCCAGTGATGGAGCACCAGACCTCCTCCACCTGCACCTGAGAGTCGTGACCGACCTGACGATGTGCTCGACGCGTGTCGGTCTTTTCTCTCGCTCTTGCTTTTTACGGACGTTAAGGCGTAACTTTATTTGAATTCATTCTCTTAAGGTGAATTGAAAGTGTTCCTCCGGATGTTTAGGTGTTGTTTTCTTTGAATTAGTTCTCTTTGGATGAGTTGAAAGTGTTCGTATGGATATTCTGGGGTAGCTTTATTTGAATTCGTTTTTCCTTATTTAAAAGTGTTCTGAATGTTTAGCTTTAGATTCATTTGAATTTCTTCCGCATTATTTGAAAGTGCCGTAGCATTGCATAATACAATCGTGGTTTAGTAGAGTTTTTTTCTCATAGGGAAGCGGCGTGCTTAATCTTTCCAGTGCTATTTTTCTGGTTTAGCACCTCCCCCTCCTCATGAGTCACGGCACGAAGGCTTACAGTGACTTCATTCTTTTTTATCATTTACTGGCTCACGTGTCTGCATTCGTGGTTCACTCGAATTTGCTTCATCACTTCGTTTTATCAATCTCCCGAAATCTCCCATCGATGCGTTTTCGTATTGTGAAGTCATTTCAACGACACGTAATGCAGTGACATAGTCGTACCTGGCCTTTCAATCCTGAAACATTGTATTAATCTAACTTCGTGATACTTTACGCAGTAGCTTGGGGGATATTTAGCATTCCTCTCAAACCACCAAGTTTTGTGTCAAAGTTTGAGTCTTGATCTAACTGAGGCTGGAACTCTTCATTTACTGATATTCTACGTTTCATATTTATATTGGTTTCAGGATTTGGATTTACAATCAAAAATAGACACAGCTCAGTTTCACAGAGTGTCAAATTCGATTTGGTTGTCCCGCAATAAATGCATATTCAGAGCCATGAACTTGCTAGTCCATTGCTTGCTGAGAACAGCTGAATGAAAGATTAGCATTCGGACGCTGTTAAACAGCTTATTTGTGATGACAAAAAAATACTGTAATTGAATCTTTTTTAACTAAGGAAAGCAAAATGATAGACATTTAGACACAGCCAGCACAGCGTATGTGTAATGACAAGAAACACTGTAATAGAACCTGTTTTTAACCATCATCTAAGTCTGTGCGCTGGTTTGTACGAGTCGCTCTGTGCCGGTGTCAGGTTGCCCCAGCTGGGGACATGTGGTTGGTTGCTTTTTATTAGTCTCACAAAGCGGCTCAGCTGCGTGCCTCTGTCGGCAGGGGAAGTCACCATTGAACTAAAATTATTTTAAATAAAACTCGTATGACGCATGTACAAATGTGATGAGTAAGTTGAGTATTCAAATTTTCTTTTCTTATTTTTTCGTTGATTTTTTCACTCGATCCATTCTAGCCAAGTCAGATACACGCAGGTTTTCCAATTCATAAGATATTCGATTTCATTATTCAAACGTAAGATTTTTCGTTTCCCCATTCTCGCACCTTAGCTTTGAGCGATGTCCCTGACGACGACCATGGCTGGGATGGTGTTATGTACAACATATTTACCCTGTATTTCTAGGCAGT